>JAAAKG020215633.1:35886-63358 GCA_010014905.2 Druon quercuslanigerum
TTGATTTGAAAATTCAACTATTTCATTAAAAATGCATTTTTTTTTTTGTTGAAAAGTTATCTTTCTGAGTTAAAAAAATTATTCTTTTGCACATTTAACTGGTTTCTTGAACAGTTGTATTTTTTATAGGAAATTTTTTTTTTAGTTATTCATCTTGTTTAAAAAATAACTTTTTTGTTAAGAATTCGAATTTTTTGGTCCACAATTGAGCCGTCTGCGAAAAAATTCGTCTTTTCTACTAGACAATGCAAAATTTTGGATAAAAATGAAACAGTTTTTGGTTCAATTTGAATTTTGTTATTTGAAAATTCAACCCTTAGAAATTAAACAATTATCTTTTTTGGTAGCAAAATTATCTTTCTGAGTCAAAAATGTACCTTTTTGTTAAAAAATTTAATTATTATTTTGAGCATTCTATTAGGTAGAAAACTAATTCTTCTTGATTAAAAATTAAATTTTTTGGTTAAAAAATTAATTATTTTACTGAAAATTCGTCGTTTAGAATTGAAAATTTATCTTTTTTGTTAAATTCAACAGTATAAAATTTAATTCAAACATTTTTAGTATTTTCAATTTTTTTAATTAAAATATCAACTATGATATTTTTGTTGAAAATGTATTTTTTTGTTTTTCAGCATTCATATTTTTTGTTTAAGATGCATCTCTTTTGGTTAAAAATTTTCATATTTGGTTGAATATTTAATTATTTTGTTGAGAACTTACCTGTTTAGTTAAAAATTAACTGGTTCGGATAGAAAATACGTCCTTTTGGATCGAAAATTTATCTTTTTTTTTTTGGTAGAAAATTCATCTTTATTGGTTTAAAATTAACTTTTTTGTGAGAATTCAACTATCTTCAAAAAAAAATCTAGTTTTTGGCTTGAAAATTCATATGTTATGTTGAAAATTGTCTCTTTTGCTTGAAATTTCAACCATTTGGTTATAAATGAACTTTTTTGTGAAAAATTCATCTTTTTGGGATGTGAAGTCAATGTTTTTCTAAATCATTCGACTTGTTAGCTGGAAAAGTCCACTATTTCTTTGATTTTTTTTGATTAATTTTTTAACCAGTAATATAAAAATAATGTATGAATATAATTTTCCTAGATAAAAAACGAAAATATCAATTTCGTATTATAAATCATTTATTTACTAAATTTTGTTTGCAGAATATGATTCATCCAGTTTTTTGAAAATATGAAGAGGACAATGCAGAGAAGAATATACCAACCACAAGTTAAAAAAATACTCAAATTATACTTTTTTATATTGTAAGTCGAGATTAAAAAAATTTTAAGTATTAGATGTATCGTGAAATACATTTGTATTAATATTAGTTTAATATATAGAAGATTGTCATGTTTTGTTTTTTATAAACAGTCGTTTGTGTCCTTATTTTAACTATACATAATTAATTTTACGGTAGAATTGGTTTTCAGGTAAGAGTTGCCGGAAACATACCTAAAATTTGTTTACAAAGACAACTGCTTTTCTGTTTTGGGAATACGAAAATTCAGAAATATATTATAGCAAATCTGAAACATTAGAAAATTAAAAAATAGTAAACTGGATGTGAAGCCAATAGGAATGCTTTAAGTTGATTTATTCAGAAATATGTGAGACATTTTTTACAAAATTAATAAAGTAATACAAAAATGCAGTGCTGGTAATTTTGAGAAATATAAGAAATAATTTTTGTCCCTGATAAAATTTGTATTCTAAATGTTTCTAAACATTATTGGCAAAAGAGTGAATTCTAATTGTAAAGTCTATTTTAATAATGGAAAATAATTATTTTCTGAACATTTTTCTACAGAACCATATTTTATAACCTTTTTTACATATTTAAAAAGAAGTTTTGGCAGTTTTTAAAAAATTGAAAAATCTTGAGAAGACTAAAATTTCTTGTTAACAAAATGTAGATTTTTTAAGATTTTGAAAAAAATCTAAGCTTTTTAAGAATTTTTAAAGATTCCAAGAGAGTAAAAAAAATTCGTAAGATACTTAGGAAAATTTTAAATTATATTTTTTTTTAAACTTTATTTCTAAACAAAATTTAAACATGTTTTAAAAGTTCCGAAAAACCCTCAAAATATATCTAAAAGTAGATGTGGGCAATGAATAAAATTTTAAGAAGCTTTTAAAGAATTTTGAAAATTTTCAAAATTGAAAAACTTTTATCAAGAATAAAATTATTTGAAAATATACTTAGAAGGTTTACAACTTTTAAATAGATCAAAAAGTAATTTAAAACTTTTAAGGATTCCAACAAATTTTCTAAATGTAGATTTCTGAAAATGTTGAAAGTGATTATTTCAAAAGATTTCGAAAAATTGCAGAAGATTTCCAAAATGGCCAAAAAAGAATCTATTTTTTGAACAATTTTTTTAAAAAGATTTTTCGAAGCATTAAAAAAAAATCCCTTATATTCATGAGGAAATTTCACATTATTTTTATTTAAAAAAATTAATTCGAAGAGAAAGCTGGAAAATTTTAACAAATATTTTAGATGCTTTTTAAGAATTTTCTAATGTTTCAAGAGAATCGAACAAATTTCTTAACAATCTTGGGAAAATTTTAAATTATTTTTTATTTTAAGGAAACTTATTTTCAAAACGAAATTTAAAATTTTTTAGATTTTTAAAAGATTTAAAAAAATTCAGAAAAAAAATGTTGAAACAGATGTAAATTTCGACCAGAAAGTTTACAAGCGATTTTTATATATAAAAGTAAATTCCAAAAATACTCAAATTTTCTAATGAATTTTTCTAAAATAATCTCTTAAAATTAATTTAAAATAATCAAAAATCTTTTTCAATTTGCCTAAGAATCTTAAGAAAATTATTTGATTTCTCTTAAAACCTTATAAAATATTTTGCACGCTTTTTTCAACATTGAAAAATATACATTTAAAAAAGTATTCTGGAATCTTTACAAGTTTTAAATTATTTTTTTATTTTTTATGCCTCAAAACATTCTAAATATCATTTAAAATTATTCGACTCTCTCATAAAACATTTTTTTAAATAGCCTTCCAAACTTCCTAATTATTTTCTGGCTATTATGAAAATCTTCTGTCAAAAATTAATCTAGAAAATTGAATCATATTTTTTTATTTTACGGCATTTTACAAAATATTAGGAAAAATTATTGCAAAATTAAAAAAAATTGGTTTAAATTTTCTAAATTCTTTTTCGATACATGTCTCATAATTTTTTATCTCGAAAAAAGGAATTCTAACAGCAAATTGAAGATTATAAACAAAATTTTTAGGAACTTTCATAGATTTCAAGAGAATAGAAAAAAGTTCTGAAGATTCTTAGGAAAGCTTAAAATTATATGAAAAATTAATTTTTTAACAAAATTTCACAAAATTTGACAACATTTTAAAGGATTTCTAAAAGTTCAACAAAAATTAGAATATTTTTAAGAGTTTTGTTTAAGTTTTCTGAAAAAATTCGAAATAACTTTTAATTTAAAAAAATTAATTTTTAAAAGATTTAGAAAAATCCCAAAAATAAATCTGCAAGATTTTAGTACAATTGTTTTAATTTTGAATTATTTTTCCTAATATTTAGAAAAATCCTGATTTCAAAAGCTTCGAAAAATATTCTTAAGATTCTTTGTAAAATTATTTTTTATTTTGAAAAATTAATTCTTCAGC
This sequence comes from Druon quercuslanigerum, assembly GCA_010014905.2. Classification (NCBI taxonomy): domain Eukaryota; kingdom Metazoa; phylum Arthropoda; class Insecta; order Hymenoptera; family Cynipidae; genus Druon; species Druon quercuslanigerum. Next base: position 39,551 of record JAAAKG020215633.1, read on the forward strand.
AAATATTCAAAACATTTTAAAATACTTTGAAAAATCTGCTTAAATCTGTTTAAGGATTTCAAGGCAGTTTTCTTAATTTTGAAATATTTTTCTAAATTTTAAAAGCAATTCAAGTCATTTTAAAAGATCTTATAAACTGACTCGAATTTTTCATAATATTGTATAAAATCCTGTAAAATAATTTTGTTTATATTTTCTCTATTCTTTATTTTTCTATCTATCTATTCTCTATTTTAGATCCCTTTTAAGAACTTTTAAAAGTTTCAAGAGAACATAAATTTGAAAAATTTTAGGCTAGTTGTCTTAGTTTTCTAACATTTTACATAATATGTTGTAAAATTCAATAAAATAGATTTTTTGTTCATTTTCGTGATTCTTTTTCGACAAATATGAAATATTAATATCTCTATTAATTTTTTTTCAATCTTGGAAAAATTATATTTATATAACCTTTTATCCTTAAATTTTTGAAAAACCTTTCAAAATTAAAACAACTGCCTTACAATCTTTCAGGGTTTTTTAAAAATATTTTTATATGTGTAGAAATCTTTTTAAATTTTCTTTAAAAAGTAATTTTTCAAAATAAAACTCTTTGAATTTTCCAGGAATTTTAAACAATTAAAAAAAATCTTTTTAAGTATTCTCTTAAAATTAATGATTCAAAACAAGAAATATTTATAAATTTTCCAATAAATGTTTAGAAACTTTATTCACTTGAAACCTGTCGAAATTCTTTAAAACTTTTTGCTTGGAATCTTAAAAATTGTACATTATATCTAAATTAAAATAAATCTTTTCTTTTTAATTATTTTTTAAACTTCTAAATACACATTTCTTAAAATCACTCGAATTTTTTCGAAAAAATCATCTTGCAACATTGCAAAATTTTGTGTGTAATTCTTCTACATTATTTTTTGAAATTTTATGAACGTTATATCAATATCATTTTTCGAAGATTCTTCTGAAAATTCAAAAAGATTTTTTAACATTAAAGAAAAAGTGTTAATTTCACAATATTCAAATGTTGAAAAAAGTTTGAAAATTAAAACAATTCTTTAAATAGTTCCAGATATATTTTCAGGATTTTTAGACAAATTTTTTTATCTTTTGCAATCATTTTAAATTTACTTTAAACTTTAATTTTTCAACCGAAAAAGTCACTTCAAATTTTCCCAGAAATATTGGGAATTTTTTTCTCGAAATCTTTTAAAATTTCTGAAAAAGCATCTTTAATTTTTATTGTAAATCTTCATTATTTTAGGATTTAATTTCTAAATAAAAAATCATGTGAAATATTTCCATGAATCTTTGGAAAATTTGCTTATTCTCTTTAAACCATAAAAAATTCTTGAAAAGTTTTTAAACTTTTTTAAAATCTTTTTGAACATTATTTAAAAATTAATTTTTTTAAATATAAAATAATTTAAAATCTTCCCAACAATCTTAAGAAATTTTTAGTGATTCTCGTGAAACCTTTAAAAATTCTTAAAAAGCATCTAAATTTTTTTATCAAAGTTTTGAAAAATTTACATTTTGTTTAGAATGTTTTGAAATTATCTTAAGGTTTAGATTATTTTTCAATATTTTTAAAACATCTAAACCTTTTAAAGTGCTTTTAAATCTTCCAAATTCTTTTTGGACAATTTTGTGAATTTTCTGACATTTTTTGAACTATTTTTAAATAATCTCCTAAAAATATTTTTCAAACTAAAAAATAATGTTTAATTTTTCCATGAATCATAGGCTATTTTGTAATTCTCTTGAAACCTTTAAAAATGATTAAAAAGCATCTAAAATTTCGATTCGAAATCTTTAATTTACTCTAATAATTCATTTTTCAAAATAAAAAATAATGTGAAATCTCCCCTTAAGGAAATTTTTTTATTCTCTTAAAACCGTTATTAATTCAAAAAAGCTTCTTTCTTTTCGAAAAAAGATCTGAAAGCTTTAAAAATCTCTTCGTACGTTCTCAAGAATCTTAATATTTTTTTTCGAAAAATATAAGGTTTTTTAAAAAAGTGCCCTCTAAGATTCGTGGGCAATTTCCAAATTATTTTATGTTTTGTAAAATTAATTCTAAGAGAAAACTGAAGATTTTAAACCAAAATTTTAGAGGACTTTTAATAACCTAAAGCTTTAAGAGAATCAAGAAAAATTTTCTTAAGATTCAGGGCAAATTTTTAATTATATTTTATTCAAAAAAATAATTTTGTAACAAAATGATAAACTATTACAAAAAGTTTCCAAAGATTTCAAAAATTCAAGAGAATGATTTTTTTTTTAATTCTAGGGAAAATTCTAAGCGTTTTTCAATTTTAAAACTTAATTTTAAACAAATTTAAAAAAGGTTTTAAAACAATTAAAAATATTTCTAAAAATCTTGAAAATGAATCTGTAAAATTTCAAAGAATTTGTCTTAAATTTAAAATATTTTTCAAAATTTTGAGAAAAATTCGAGGCAGCTTAAAAGAACAATATCCTGTGAAATACAAATAATTTTTTTAATTTTTCGATTCTATTTTAAAACATCTTAAATCTTTAAATATCACTTGGAATTTTCTCAAGAATCTACATCTTTTTTTCGGAAAAAAGAAGATTTTGAAGAACTGCCAAAAGTTTCAATAAAAGAAAAGGCTGTCCCTGAGATTCATTGGAAAATTTCACATCATTTAAACAATTTTTTTTAATCAATTCTAAGAGAAAATTCTTAGGAAAATTTAAGCTTATTTTTTTATCTTCAAAATTCTATTTCTTAGCAAAAATATAGAAAGATAACAAAACACTTCAAAATAGTTACAAAATTTTCGAAAATATTGAAAAATTGTGAGACAAAAAAATATTTTTAAGAACTTTTAAAGGTTTTAAGAGAGTACATATTTAAAGATTCCTGGAAAAACTCGAAGTGGTTTTTTATTTAAAAAATTCATTTTCAAGGAAAATAATTTAGAAAGAATTAAAGACATTTGAAAAGTATTATAAAAATCTCAAAAATAAATCTGGAAGATTTTAAGGCAGTTATTTTAAGTTTTAAAAAATTGCCGCATACTTTGTAAAATCCTGTAAAGTAAAAAACAATTTTTATCATTTTCTGAATTTTTTTTGACACATCGGAAATACTAGAATATTTCTGAAGAATTTACATCTTTTTCGGTAAAAGAAGCTTTTTAATAAATGCCAAAGGATTCTATAGAATAAAAATATATCCCTAAGTTTAATTGCAAAATTTCACATTATTTTTATTTTGAAAAATCAATTTTTTAACGAAACTTGAAAAGATTTTAAAACTTTCCAAACGATTTCTAATAATTTCTAAAATATTTTAACATGTTAACTGATTTTAAGAAAAAATATAAAATATTTTCTTTAAATTAATTTTTAAAGAAAATTAAAATTAATTTTATGTTTCTAAAAATCCCGAAAATAAATCATTTAAGCCACTTTAAAATATAAATAAACTTTATTTTTTAATGTTTCTACGTTTTAAGGAATTAAGGCCGATTAAACTATGGACGAGAAGTTATTTATGTTTCATTATAAAAGTTTAATTTGAAATTATAAAAAAGCAAAATGTTTCGTAAACAAATCTGGATATTAAATTTTATTGAAGATTTGACGTGATTTTTTATTTTGAAAACTTAACTTAAAAATTGTTATTAAAAAATTTTTTTAATTTACTTCTAAAATTGTTATAAAACATGTTTATACAAATTTAAAAATATTTTTTTAAATTTTGTAAAATAACCAAATTTTTGTATTGAATTTTCTTATGTTAGGAAAATTAAATTTCTGCAACTTAAAAAAAACTGATAATAATTACTTCCTTATTCTGAGACATAATCTAATTTTACCGCGAATTTCGGTGTTCAAAATCTTTGAACTAATAAATAGTTATTCGGAATTTGCGTTTTTGATCCAAAACTCTTTTCCATCAAATCGAAAAATTACATGTGCGATGATTCTAAATCCAGAACAAAAATTACAGAATGAATTTAATTTCACAGATCGATAAAATATACGCTCAGGTGCTAAACTTTGAATTTCCCGCGTAAACGTGTAGATTTGCGTCCATGCGCAATGCATTGTAATTATGGTTTTCTTCGCAGCAGTTGTTATTAAAAACGTCTCGTAAATAAATAAAGCCTCACAAACCATTCCTAGGCACTTTAATGATGTTTTTGGAGCGATAAAGTGAATTTAAAAGTGGTGAAAATAATAGATTCTTGAATAATGGAAACCGAAATTCATATGCCCGCGAAATCGGAGAAGACACCGCGGCGCAAGAAAACTTTTTCCGAGCAGCTGAATGGCGCAATGGATTTCGGGTCACCGAAACGTCAAAAAACCGACGGTGAGAGAGGTTTTTCATAATTTTGTCACTGCATTTAGTAGTTCAGGCGAATCAAAGGCCTTTTTTTAGTAATGCCTGCATTATTTGCATGGAATGTGGCTTTATTTTGTAGAATTGACCTCATTTTCGAGCCATAATTACCAGTTTCTCAGTTCAGTGATAGCGCTGGCTTCGCTAGTAGTATTTCGCCGAAAAAATATGGCGTGTTTGTTGATGCATTTTTCTTGAATCTAAAATTCAAATACAAATCTTAGCCTCTTTTAACCACTCTTTTTATCCAGAAATAAAGCATTATATACTTGGCTTTTTGGTCTTGGTCTCTGTCGAATTTCTCTTCTTAAAAAAACTTTGGTTAAAATTCGAAAATTGCAGTTTTAAGAGTTTTTGTTCGTATTATATAGGCTTCTGTTATTAAATATGTAGTTGTTTCTTGTTCATTTGCATTTTTGTTAAGTTAAATTTGGGTATCTTTTTGCCATTTTCTCTATAAATTTTGAGGTTATTTTTTTCACATTTTTGTTATTTCAGTTAAAGATCATTTTTGCAAAGGAAAAAACTAGTGTCTTAATTATTTTTGGAGCAATTTCAGATCATTATTTTTAAAACTGTTATATCTCTTAATATTTTCATCATTTCGTGATTCAAAATATGTTTACATTCAGGTTTGCCAGGAATTTTAATAGTTTGAAAGCCGAGAAATCTTTGAATTTTTTATGAGAAAATTGAATTATTTTTTGTTCAAATCAGGAATTTTTTTCGAGAGCGTGGCTTTTTTAACTGCAATGTAAAATTAAATAAGATCGTTTCTTCATTTGTTGAAAGTCGTCTTTTTTGGTTGAAAATATCAACTTCTACCTTTTTCTTTTAGAATCAATCTGTTTTGGAATGAAAGTCCAATCGTTAAGTTTAAAAATAAATTTTTGAGTTAAAAATTAATTTTCGTGGTTAAAGACTCATCATTTTAATAAAAAATTCATCTTTTAGTTTGAAAAATGATTTATTTTGTTAAAAGATTAGTTTTTTCTTTGGCGAAGACTCAATTTTTTTACTGAAAATTCAAATTTTCCAGTTGAAATTTGTCCTATGTTTCTGAAAATTTTTTTGTTGAAAGTAAGTTTTTTGAATTGAGAATGTAATTATTCCAGTGTAATATCCCATAATTTTCATTAAAAATCTATCTCTGTGGCTCAAAATTAATTTTTTTAAATAGCATTATAGAAATTAATTTTCGAAAATTAATTATTTCTGGTTACACCTTCACAATTTTAGTTTAAAACGCATCCTTTTCATTTAAAATTGAACTATTCTATTTAAAGGTTCATCATTTTATTCGAAAAAAATTTAACTATTTTTTAAAAATTAGTTTTATTTTTTGTAAATTATTTTTTTTTGATAATGTAACTTATTTTCATCAAATATTTCATCATTTTAGTTGAAAATTCATACATTTCGTTGAACATTAATTTTTTTAACTGAAAATATAACTTTTTCATTTGTGGATAAAAATTTATCTTTTTTTGGTTGATAATTTTTGTATTTTGTTGAAAAATCATCGTTTTTGTAGAAATCTCTTCAGTTAAAAATTGAACTATTTGATTGAAAATTTATCTTTTGCAGTAGAGAATTAAACTGTTTTTTACAAATTCATGTATTTTGTTGAAAAATCTTTTGTTTTGTAGAAAATGTATCTTTTTGGATGAAATTTTTTTTTTGTGTAAAAATTAATCTGCATTGAAAAATTATATTTTTAGTTAGGAATTACATTATTCTGGCGAAAGATTAATCGTTTGAGTTAGAAATTTATCTTTGGTTTAAAATTCAACTATTTCATAATTTTAGTTAAAAATAAATATTTTCTGTTATAAAATCATCCTTCTTAATAGAAAATTCATCTTTTTTAGTTGAAAATCCGTATTTTTTTGGTAGAAATTAATCTTCTCGAGTGAAAAGTAATCTTTTTGGTAAAAAATCAGGATGGCCGCTGGACCGGGAATTTTACAATATTTTAGAAAAAATGTTTCCAACTTAGATTTCAACCTTTTTTAAAATAATTATTTAAATTTTTAGCTTTTTCCATCATGGCACAATTTAGTTTAGAAAGCTTAAATCGAAAACCATTCACTTTAAAAAAAATCCATTTTGTAATTGAATTTTTAAGCGTACATGTTAATTTGAAGATTTTTAAAATACAGTTTTAAAGACAAACTATTAAAAGTTAGAAGCGTTTAAAATTAAAGATTTTGGATAAAAATCATTTTTAGATGATCAACTTTGAATATAAATTAATCAATGATTAATAAAATTTAACTTTACTATAAGATTTAAAAAGATAATAATAATTGATTTTACAAGACGATTCGGAATCAGATCACAATTTTAGATTTTGCAAATTTTAACGTTAAAAGTGAAAATATTTCAATTAGGAAGTCTTATTAGTTTTATTTTATTTAATTCTACAATATTCCACCTTTAAACCATTTAATATCAAATTTTTATTTAAGAAAAAGAGCAATTACTCCAAATTTATAAAGATTTGACGTTCATATAAAATCAGTAACTGTAAATTAAATATTTAAAAAAAAGAAAACGTTGAACGTCACAATTTTAATAGTTCTATTTTTAAACATTTTAATTTTGAAATTAAACTCATGAATTTGAATGTATAAATAACAATTCAACACCTACTGTTCTCAGAAAAAAATTCGAGTAAGTTGAAGAGATATTTAAATGTTTTGATTTTGGTAGATTTCGAAACTACAAACTTTTTAAGAATTTTGAAAGACTTCCGAAGAATAAATAATATTTCCTAGAAAAATTGAAAATGATTTTTTATTTTGAACAATTAATTTTAAGAGATTATTTAAAGATATTCAAAACGATTTCCAAAATTTTCAAAAATGAGTGTGGCAGATTTTAAGAAAATTGATTTAGTTTGGCAGGATTTTTAACAAAAGTTTAGAAAAAATTAGAATTGTTATAAAAAATGTTTAGAAGTTTTGAAAAGCTTTCAAAAGTAATTTAAAATTTGAAAAAATGTAAAACAATATGTATATTTTTCAAGATTTTGAAATAAAATTTCGAAACATTTTAAGGACTTTTAAGCAATTTAAAAAAAAATAATTGAGCTCTTAATTCAAGAAGTGTTCGCAGTTTATAAAAAATATAAACGCTCTTTTTTTAATTTTGCCAACTTAATATTGCTTAAAATTATATAATTTTGAAAATATTTTAATTCGTTAATTTGTTCTTCAGTTCAGCGTATTGAAAATGATGACGTGGATATCTATGTTTGGAACAGATTTATGCTTTGAGTTCGCACATTTGCATTTATGTTTGCGAACCCGGAAGAATCTGTGCGAGGCCCCGTAACTAAAACTTTTTGAGTTTTTAATTTTTTGTTTGGGAATTTTAAAATTTGTTAGAAAAAAATTCTGTCCAAATTTGATTTCAAACGTTTTTTTTAATAATCAGTTAATTTTTTGTATCTTTTTAAATTATAATTGTGTTATATTTTTTAATTATGACATCATTCAGTTTAGAAGAAGTATTTTAAAAATCTTCAACTTCAAAAAAATTTTATTTTAGTTTTTAATTTTTAAGTGCGCATTTTAATTTAAAGAATTTGGAAGTGCAGTTTTAAAGAATTTAACAATTAAAAATTAGAAGTGTTTGAAAACGAAGATTTTCGATAAAAAAATGTTTAGTTCATTAACTGTGAATAAAAATTAATACTGTTTTTTAAAATTGAACTGTGCTTTAAGATTTAAAAAGTGAATAATAATTGATTTTACCAGTCAGTTCCGTATCAATTCACAATTTTAGAATTTCCAGTTTCTAACGTTACAAATTAAACTATTTCAATTGGAAAATCTTATTGGTTAAATAAATATAAATGCCCGATTGAAAGTTTATAAACTATTTTCATTTTTTTTTTAACTTTAGAATCCAAAATATTTTAAAATATCAATCTAAATCAGTAATTATATTTACATATTAAAAACTAAGTTTTGATCGTTACATTTTTAATTGTTTTATTCAAAAAAATTATCTTGTAAGTCGAATTGTTGAATTTTGTTGCATAAATAACAATTGAACACATATTATTTTTAGAAAAATTTCGAATTAGCTGAAGAGATAGTTAGAAGTTTAAAAAAAATCCGAAGTAATTTAAAGTTTGAAATGATTTGAAATAATTTAAACAATGTATCTAAGTGTACCGACAAAATCCGACTATTCGTACCAAAATTTCGGTGTTAATAGCCCTTGGCATAATTTCAAACAAAATACAAATTTTAGCAGATTTCGAACAAAATATTTAGAACCTTTTAAGAATTTTAAAGGGCTTTAGAAGAATAAAAAAATGTTTTCTACGAGCATTGAAACTGATTTTTTATTTTAAAAAGTTTAATTTGCCAGAATTTTGAAAACAAATTTTAGGAAAAATTCGAATCCTTATAAAGGATGTTTCGAGGCTCTAAACAAATTTCAAAAGTAATTTAAAATTTTCAAAAATGTAAAGCAGCATGTAGATATTTCCAGATTTTGAAATAAAATTTCGAATCATTTTAAAGATTTTTAAACTATTTAAAATTAAAATAATTTTACTTTTAATTTAAGAAGTGGTCAGTTTATAAAAAAATGGACAATTTTTAATGCTTCTAGCTTAAAGTTTCTTTGTTTGATATAATTTTTAAATTTTTTAAATCTATTGAATGATTCTTCAATCTAGAGCATTAAAATGATAATATGGTTTTATAATTTTGAAACTGAATATGAATATTTTATTTCTACAATTTATTTAAGTTAAAAAATATTTATTTTGGCAGTTTAACTGCATTTAAGTAAAAATTGTTCAGTTGAAAAGTATTAGTAGCTTTCATTTTATACGTGTAAATTATTAAGCATTTGAATACACCATTTTTGAATTAAACAATTTTTATACTTCAATTTCAAAATTTAAGAGTTCCACTCGCATTCATTTGCAGCTCAGCTTTAAGACTTCAAGTAGACATTTTTTAGCTTTGGTGTTCGATTTTTTAAATTTCATTGACCTTGAAAAATTTTTGCGAGTCGTGAAAAAACCAGGCATTTTTTTATTTGATTAAAACGGCCACCCTGAACAATCTATGCTAGACCCCTTGACGGGAAATTTTATGAAACCGGGAAATGACAGCGAATTTATTTTTTGGCAGGGAATTTTACAACTTTGTAGAAAAAATATATTAAACTCTTTCAATTGGAAAGTCTTAGCATTAGAAGTGAAACAAATATGAACGCCTGATTGACTCTTTATAAACTATTTTCCATTTTAAAATAACTTCAAAATAATATATTAACAATTAAAGGCTTTTATTATTTAAAAAATATTAATTTAGTCTAAAATTTAATTTTTTTAATTTTTTAATTAAGAAAAATAACAATTGCTCAATAGTTAGAAATACTTGATTGTTTAGGTAGAATCCGTAATTATAAATCAAATATTCAAAACTAAACTTTGAACCATTTTTACTGGTCTATTTGGAAAATTTTATTTTTCAGTATAATTGTTGAATTTTGATGTACAAAAAATATTGAACATCTATAATTCCTAGAAAAAAATCGACTTAGTTGAAGAGATATTTAGAAGGTCTGCGAAAATTAAAAATTAATTAAAAGTTTGTAATAATTTAAAAGAATGTAAACGAAGTGTCTACGTATACCAAACCTTTTTAATTTTTTAGGTTTTACAAAAAATTTAGGAATCATTCAAATAATATTAAAAGATGTTTGGAAAGTCTGAATAAATTCCAAAATTAATTTAAGGTTTGAAGAAACGTTTTGCTAGTCGTAAGTTTTTATAATTTTAAAAAAAGCATTAGCAAAATTTTTATAACTAGAAATTTAGGACAAGACAAACGTTTCTTAGTGTTTCTTATTTAATTTCCCAAATTTTTAACTCGATAACACGTTTCGTGTGAACGTAAGTTGGTTTTAAAAAGAAAGTGAATTGTAAATTGTAAATTAATTGAACTTTTAATTTAAGAATTGTTCAGTTTATAAAAGAAAAATACAATCCTTCAATTTGTAATATTCTTAGCATAAAATTGCTTAAAATGATTCAGCTCAGTTTTTATTACTTCAAATGGAAATAATGTTAGCTTTAGAGTTCGAATTTTTTAATTTCTTTGACCGTGAAAAATGTTTGTGAACCGGGGAAATGACCAGACATTTTTTTGTGATTAAAACGGCCATGAATGAAGAAGCAGGAGTAGTAGTGGTAGTAGTAGTAGTTAGAGCTTTTATTAAATTTGGCATCTGGAAACCCCTGCTCATAGCTAGAAAATAGTGCGATGTATGTTGGACACTCTCCTTTTCTTGGCAAGGTGCAGTCCGCTTTATCTTTCAGATTTAGAAGTCACTGGGATATCCCGAAGTGGTCGAGTGCGGAAAAAATCCTCGAAGCTTATGGACTTTGAGTCCCCTGATGACCTGGACAACAAGTACAAGAGGCAGAAAGCTCAGCAGCTTCAGGCTCAGCAATTACTCGATCGATTCGAACAGCAGCAGCAGCAGCAGCAGCAAATATCGCAGCAAAATAGTCCTGGTCTTCAAGGAAATGAAGCTCGGCCGAGAAAAAATTCGCATGGACCTTCGAGCAGGGTCAAGGGTGAATCTCTCTCGGATAATGAAGGTCATTCTTCAGGATCCGATTCAGAAGATGGCGTCGGGATAAACGACGAAGAGCGATACAGCATGGAATCTGCGACCGATGACGATGTGGATCCTCTAATGATTGACGACAGGGAAACGGGTTTCAGGAGATTGGAACCTCCGGGTCAGGAAACTCCCTCCCAGGCGAATAGTTTGTACATGCTTGAAAAGTGCAAAAAGAAACTGATTATCAAGGATGGCAAAATTATCGGAAGGATGAAGGCACAGAGGAAAGACAAGGGCGTAAGTTTTAAGTTTTTATTTTTTTTTCTCTACTTTTTATTAAGGATAATCCAAATATTATGTGACGCTTTTTTCAGTGATTTTTGACTCAACTCTCCTAGTGTTCTAAAGAGTTTAAGTGCTCGAAGAAATTCTCACGAGCATGAGAGTATGCTTGAGAATGTGCTCGACCTTTATTTTCCTTCTTTATTAATGATAATTTCATAAATTTCGCGGGAATATGTATCGCTTTAAATTGTCAATGATGCTTAATTTAGATGATGAAAGGAGTCAAAGTAATGGAAAACATATTATTTGTATTCAACAGTGCCTTATCCAGGGTTGCTACAATATCCCAAATTCGAAATGCGTATAGTCATAAAACCAGCTATACACTTAGAAGATTAATAATATTAATGCAAAAAAATGGTTGTTTCTACATAGATTTTAAACACTTTTTAGTTGAGTTTTCAAATCAAAAAGATAATTTTTGAACTCAAGAAATAAGTTTTCAACTAAAATGATGAATCTTTAACCAAAAATATGAATTTTTAATCATATAGATAGTTGAATTTTCAAACCGAAAAATTAATTTTCTAGTAAAAAAAAAACTCATTTTCCACAATGCACATGAATTTTCATCTAAAAGAAATAATTTTTCAACCAAACTTGGAAGGGGTAAAATATTAGAGCAATAAATACTGAACCAAAAAAAGAATGAATTTTTAACAAAATAGTTTGTTTCTGTTCATAAAAAAAATTTTAACCAAAATTAAAAGAATTATATTTTCAGTTAAACCAATCAATTGTAAAAAAAAAGATTTAACAGTATAATTAAATTTCAAACCCAAAAGATGAATTTTCTACCAATCGCTTTAAATTGGAAACCGGGGCTAAATGTAAATAATAAAATAAGTCAAAGTAATGGAAAATATAGTATTCGAATTAAACAGTGTCTTAGACAGGGCTGCTACAATGCCCTAATTTATAAACATTTTAAACACTTTTAAGTTTTTTTGAAAACAAAAAGATCAATTTTGATCTTCAGAAATGATTTTTCAACTAAAATGATAAGTCTTCAACGAATAATGTGAATTTTTAAGCAAATTTTTGAATTTTCATTAAGAAACAAATTTTCAACCAAATTTAAATAGTAAAAGTGATAGAAAAGTACATTTTCAACCAAAATAAAAATAAATTTTCAACGAAACAGATTTTTTTCATTTGGAAAAATGATTTTTTTACGAAAAATAAACGAATTTAATTTTCAAATACAGTAATTTTCAAAAAAAAAAGTTCTAAACAAAATAATTCAATTTCAAGCCCAAAAGATGTATTATTTACTATCAAAATAGATAAAGTTACACTAAAAATTATATATATTTTCAACTAAAAAAGATCCAGTTACAAACTAAAACTAGAATAGTTCAGTTTGCAGTTAGAAAAGTAAATTTTAAACAGCAACAAAGACGAGTTTTCAGAAAAATCAATTTTTTAACCAAATACTGGAATTTTTAACCCAAGAGATGAATTTTATACATAATCACAAAACAATTTTTAACTTAATATTTTTTTTCAATTAAAGAAGCGAGTCTTAACGAAACATAGAATAGTTGAATTTTCTACAAAACAAAACAAAATTTAACAAAAATTCCACATAAAATTGAATATTTAAAATGTATTTTAAACTAAAATGATAAATCTTCAACTAACAAAATGTAACTATTATTTAAATACATGATTTTTCAACTAAAAGATCAATTGTCTACCAAATGTAAAATACTTAAATTTTCAGTTGGTAAAATAAATTTTCAACTAAAAAAAAAAACGATTTTTCAACAAAATAGTTAAATTTTCAAGCAAAAAGATAAAGGTTAGACTCATGAGAGTAATCTTATACCAAATAGACGGATTTTAAAAAAATAGTTAAATTTTCACCTAAAACAGTTAAATTTTCAACTAAAAATATAATAATTAGGTTTTCAATCAAATCAGAAGTAAATTGGCATCGAAATCGCATAATTTTTAACCATAAAGATTAAATTTTTTTCAAAAAGATCAATTTTCGACCAAAAATGTGAGTTACATTTTCAGTTGAAAATCTTAATTTTTAACCAAATTGATGAATTTTTAAACCAGAAGATTAATTTTATTCAAAAAAAGATGATTTTCCAGCAAAATACCTAAAGTTTTAACGAAATAGTGCAATTTTGTACTAAAAATGACAAATTTTTAAGCGAATAGTTGAATTTTCAATTAGACAAGATAATTTAAAAAAATGATTATATCAATTTTCGGATAAAAAAGTAATTTTCAACTAAAGAGGTGAGTTTTTAATTAAAGTGATGGAATATTCAACTGGAATAATTAAATTTTCAGTTAAAAGTAAAAAAAAATTTAAGAAAAATAGTTAACGCTTCAAATGTTATAATAATTAAATTCTCAGTAAAAAAAAATATTTTGAGCCATGGAAAAAAACCAATTTCCAAAAAAAGCTCGATTTTCAACAAAAAAGATGCATTTTCAATGTGTTGAATTTTTAACTAAAAAATATTTTTTCCCAATGGAGGGAAAATATTAACAGTTTCAACGAGATACTTAAATTTTTACTTAAAGGGAATCGATTTTTAACACAAAATGAAATCGTTAAATTTTGAGTTTAAAAAATTATATTCACAGAAAAATAAAAACGAATTTTGAACAAAATATTTAAAAGCAGTAATATAAAGCCACTTTTACAAATTAAGAATCATTGTTATTGAATTTTATAATGCAATTTAAACAAAAAATTAAGCACACCCACGTAAAAACTCCCTAACATTTCCTCTTTTTGGATGAATATTTTTTTTAAATTTAAATATTTGATTTCAAATTTATGTATTTTGTTTAAAGTTCAATTTTTTGTGGAAAATTTACATTTTTTTATGGAAATGTAATATTCTTTGTTAGAAAGTGTATTGTTTTGTAGAAAATTGAACTATTCTATTTTTTTGGTTCAAAATCCACTTTTTGGATTGAACAAAAATTTAGTTAACAATTGTTTTTTATGTATAGAAAATTTATCTTTTGTATTGAAAATTCATCCCTGTCGTTTAAAATTAATTTCTTTGCATAAAAATTCGTTTCTTTTTAGTTGAAAATTTAATTTTTTCGACTTAAGATGTACCCATTCCATTTTTGGTTGCAAAAATATATTTTTCGTTGAAAGTTAATTAATTTTGCTGATACACGTTTTTTTGTTTTTTTTTTTTAATTTACTTTTCGAAGTTCAAACTGAACTGTTCTAGTTTTGGTTTCTAAATTTATCTTCTTAATTTGAAAATTCATATATCTTATTAAAAATGTAACTTTTTTGGTAAAAAATTCATCTTTTGAGTTTAAAATTGAATTATTTTGTTGAGATTAATTTTTTTTCGTTGGAAATTGATTGCTTTAACTGAAAATTAAATTCGTCTATTTTTCGTAAAAAAATAATTTTGTTTAATCATTTATTTTTCTAAAAGTTTAAATATTCTAATTTTGATTAAAAAATGAGTTGAAAATGAGTCTTTTTTCTAAGAAAATTAATCTTTCGTTTTGAAAATTCAAGTATTTGGTTAGAAATTTATATTTTTGGTTGAAAATTCATAATTTAAGTTCCAAATTCATATCTTATGTTAAGAAACAATTATTTTCGTATTAATATTATTAATCTTCTGAAGATGCATGGTTGGTTTTATATCTAGTAGAATTTATAAATCGGGATATTGTAGCAATTTTGAATAAGGCACTATTTAATGAAAATAATATGTTTTTCTATTACTTTGACTTCATTTACCATTTAACTTAAGCGCCTTTAAGCTATACATTTTCCCGCGAAATTTAAGTAATGTAATTATTATTAATAAAGATTGAAAAAACGATTTTTTAAATCCTAATTCAAAATTCTTATAAATTCTCATTAAATTCTCAAAGCTCGCGCTCGAAAGAATTTCTTATAAAGTCTATGTTTTTTTTTAATTCGATTTTAAAAATGTTCGTATTCCTTTTCAGAAAACTAGATTTACTGCTTACATGCTCTGGGCTAAGGAAATCAGACAGGAATTATTAGAACAATGCCCCTACATGGGTAAGACTTAAATTTGAAATCCAAAGAAATTCTTAACAGTTGACCAGAAAATAACTTTATATTTTTTAACAAAAAATTACTCCCAAAGATTTTGCTGCTATTTCGAAACGACTTGGAGAACTGTGGGCGACCGTTCCAAACCTGGAGAAGTACAATTGGCGACGACGTGCGAAACGATTAGCTGCGAAACCAAATTCAACGCCTACAAGTAAGGATGAAGCCACTTGGAAAATGCCACCACCAGCATCGCGCAAGAAATTCATTAACAAAAGTATTAAGTTCATTATTAATGTAGGCTATAGAGGGTGAAAAACTTTCTTTTTTTTTTCTCTTGCAAAAATATTCCGTAAAAAGTTACCTCCTTCAGGGTCGGCGCTGGACCGGCATACCGTATATTTTAAAAGATGACCGTAAAATGACCGTGAATTTATTTTTGATGACCGAGAATTTTACAAATTTTTAGAGGAAAAAACTGCTCGCGAAATTAAATTTGTTGAAATTTTCAGTTATGAAATAATTTAGTTTACAGTGCCTAATTGAAAAATCTTTTACTTGCAAATTTTCCATTTTCGATTTTAATTTTTAGGCGTACATTTTTCATTTAATGCATTTTAAAATACAGTTTCAAAGACTTAAAAACTAAAAAATTAGTGACGTTTAAAGTCGACAATTTTAGATTTAAAAAACCTTCTAGGTTGATCAAAAGTGAATATAAATTATAATGATTTTTAAATTTTAACTGCAAATTAAGTATTAACAACTTGATTTTACAAGACGATTTGAAATTAGTACAAAATTAAAAAATGTTCAGATTTTAACGTTCAAAACTAAAATGTTTCTTTTTGAATTTTGAAATTCTTAGTATAGTTAAAAAAATGTAAACGCCTGATTGAAACTTTCTAAACTATTTTTAATTTTTAAATAAGTTTAAAAAAATATATTGATAACTAAAGGCTTTGATCAAATTAAAAATATTGCTTTAGCCTAAAATTTGAAACTTTGTAATTAAGAAAAATGATGATTGCTGATTTTTTAGACATATTTGATTGTTCATGTAAAATCGGTAATTATAAAATAAAATATTACAAGCAAAACAGAAAACTAAACATTAAACGTTACGATTTTAATTGTTTTATTTGAAAAAATTTATTTTACAAGTAAAATTGTTGAGTTTTGATATATAATAAATATTGAACATCTATAATTCCTAGAAAAAAATCGACTTAGCTGAAGAGATATTTAGGAGGTCTGATAAAATTAAAAATTTGTAATGGTTTACAGTAACGTAAACGAAGTGTCTATGCGTATCAAAAAATCCAGCTATACGTACCTAAATTTTGGTGCAAATATCCCACGGCTTAATTTTAAACAAAATATCGATTTTTGCAGATTTCGAGCAAAAAATTTAGAAGCTTTTTAAGAATTATGAAAGGCTTCAAAAGAATAAAAAACTTTTTTTGTTAAGATTTCTAGGAAAATTAAAAATGACTTTTTACTTTTTAATCAATAATTTTAAGAGAGAATTCAAAAATATTCAAAAATATTTCCAAAATTGTCAAAAATATTTTCTTTTTTATAGGAATAATAAAAAAAATTTGGAAGGACTCGAATCGTTATAAAAGATATTTAGAAGTTCTGAAAAAATCTTAAAAATAATTAAAAATTCGAATAAATGTAAAATAACATGTAGATGTTTCAAGATTTTGAAATAAACATTTTAGGCTTTCTAAGTATTTTTAAACTATTTAAAATTAAAATAATTTAACTTTTAATTTAAGAAGTGTTCTAACGAAAATTTAATCGTACAATTTTTAATATTTCTATCTTAAAATTGCTGAAAATGATTTGATTTTGCAGATTTAAAAAAAATTTTATGGAGTTCAAAATTTTCAGGAATTACCATGAGATTTCATGTAACTTTACGGGATTTTATCATATTTTAATGGTTTTCCACAAATTTATTCAATACATTTAAGAGAACTCGTAGGACTTCAAAGATTCCAGAATATTTTGAAAGATTCCAAATAATTTCGATCGCTTCTTATAATTTGAATGCATTCCAAGAGGTTGTAAAAATTTTAGGCTATTTTTAAAACATCCAAGGAATTTACCAAACTCAAAAGTTTAAAGTGATTTAAATATTTTAAATTAATTTCCAAAGGTTTGAATGATTTTAAGAGATTTAAAGAATTTCTGGAAATATATATAACAATTTTTGGAATCTTAAAAGAACTTTAAAACTTTAAGAGAACTTTAAAAGCTCACAATGTATTTTAGTAAATTTTCCAGAACTCCAGGAAATATCAAACTTTATGGACTTCATTGTATTTTTACGAATTTCAAAGAATTTTTTTTCACATGAAATGAGGAAATTCGTAGGATTTTAAAGATATAAGTATTTCTAAGTTTTCCAAAGATTTTATGATATTTTAAAAGATTCTAAACAATTATCAGTTTCAGTGATTCAGTGATTTGACTAAAAACGTCTGTTCCATTTTTTGTCGAAAATTGATCTTTTTCTCTATAGACTTAATCGTTTTGGTTGACAATTTAACTATTTTGTTGAAAATTCGTTTCCTTTTTGGCGAAAAATTTATTTTACTAAGTGAAAATTTAAGTTTTTTATTTTTGATAGAAAAATTTATCTTTTTAGTTGAATATTCGGTTTAACTATTCCATTTTTAATGGAAAATTTACCTTTTTTGGTATAAATGTAATCTTTTTTGTTAAGAATTCATTTCTTTGGTTGAAAGAACATAGTTAAAAATTCGTTTTTTTTATATATAAAACTCATCTTTCGGGTTGCAAATTTATCACAGTGATTAAAAATTAATTTCTTTGGCTGAAAATTTATTTTACTAACAGAAAATTAAATTTTTGTGTGTGTAGATAATAGATCTTTTTAGTTAAAAATTGATCTTTTTGGTTGAAAATAGTTTTTTTCTTGTATAGAATATGATTTTTTGGATTGAAAATATAACTGTTCCATTTTTTGTGGAATATTTATCTTTTTTGATAGAAATTTAATCTTCTTGGAAGAAAATTATATTACTTTGTTGCAAAGTTATTTGATTTTATCGAAAATTAAGTTATTTACTGAAAATGTGATATTATATTTTTAGGTGAAAATTCAACTATTTGTTCAAAATCCGTCTTTTTTTGGTAAAATGAGTTCTCTCATTACTTGAACTTCATCTTTTTGGTTAAAAATCAATTTCTCTGGTTAGAAATTTAACTATTTTGTTGAAAATTCGTTTCTTTTTTGGTTTCAAATTTTATATACTAACTGAAAATTTAATTTTTTATTTTTGGTAGATAATTTATCTTTAGTTGAAAATTTATGTATTTGGTTGAGAATTAAATTTTTGAATTGAAGTTTTACCATTTTAGTTGAAAATTCACTTTAACAATTCTATTTTGAGTGGAAAATTTACCTTTTCAATAGAAATTTAATATTTTTTGTTAAAAATGTTCTGTTTTGTAGAAAATTTAACTGTTCTTTTTTTTAAGAATTAATTAACTGAAAATTCGTTTGTTTTTAGTTAAAAATTAGTTTTTTCATTTTTTAGCTTTTTCATTTTTCTTTAAAAATTTATATTTTTAGTTAAACATTAATTAAATATTCTGAAAATTCGTTTTTTTTATCTTTAATATTTAGTTATGTTGCTGAAAATTATGTTTTATAGTTTCAAGTTAATTGTTTGAACTCAAAATTTAACTTGTTAAAATATTTGATTCAAATTTCCTATCTTTTATTAAAGATTCGAATTTTTGGGAGAATATTTAAGCGTCTTGATGCTATTTCCTCATTTTTATTAAAAATTCCTTTAAAAATTCAAATATTTGATTGAAAATTCATGTACTTTGTGAAAAATTCGTCTATTTCGATCAAATATTCATCTTACTGGTTGAGAAATGATCTTTTTGGTTAAAAATTAGTTTTTTTCGCATTCAGAATTAATTTTTTGACTAAAAATGTAAATGTTTCTATTTTTTGCGGAAAATATATATTTTTGCATAAAAATTTAATCTTCTTAGTTTAAAATTATAATATTTCGTTAAAAATTGATTATGATTTTATTGAAAAGTAAGTTTATTACTGAAAATGTACTTATTCTATTTTTAATTACCAATTTATTTTTCTTACCTGAAAATTCAACTATCTGTTTCAAATTCCTCTTTTTTTGTAAAAGAGTACTCTCATTAGTTGAAACTTCATCTTTTCGGTTGAAAATTATTTTCTGTGGTAGAAAATTTAACTATTTTGTTAAAAATTTATTTGCTTTTTGGCTGAAAATCACTATGATTAAGGATTAATTTCTTTTTCCCAAAATTTGTTTCTTTTTAGTAGAAAAATAATTTTTTTAACTGAAGATGTAACTATTTCATTTTTGCTTGAAAATTAGTCTATTTTGGTTGACAATTCATCTTCTTGGTTCAAAATTGATATTTTTGGTCGAATATTTATCTTTTTTGATAGAAATTTAATCTTCTGAGTAGAAAATTAAACTATTTTATTGCAAAGTTACTCTGATTTTATTGAAAATTAAGTTTTTTACTAAACATTTAATTACTCTATTTTTAGTTGAAAATTTATCTGCTTTAGGTAAAAATTCATCTTTTTCGTTAAAAATTAATTTCTATGGTTGAAAATTAAACTATTTTGTTAAAATTTCGTTTCCTTTTTGGCTGAAAATTTATTTTACGAAGTGAAAATTCAAGTATTTTATTGTTGGTAGAAAATTTATCTCTTTGTTGAAAATTCACTGTATCCATTCCACTTTTTATGGAAAATTTGCCTATTTTGGTAGAAATGTAATCTTTTTTGTTAAAAATTTTCTTGTTTTCTTAAAAATTTTACTGTTCAAAATTAGTTTTTCAAAATTCGTTTTTTTTATATATAGAAAATTCATTTTTTTAGTTCAAAATTTGTTACTGTGATTAAAAGTTAATTTCTTTGGCTGAAAATTTATGTCTTTGTTGGTTGTAAATTTATTTTACTAATTGAAAATTTAAGTTTATTACTTTTGGTAGAAAATTGATATTTTCCGTTGTAAATTCATGTATTTGGTTAAAAATGATTTTTTTTAGTTGAAGATTTATCACTTTAGTTGAAAATTTACTTTAAATATTCTATTTTTTGTGGAAAATTTACTTTCTTTATAGAAATGTAGAGTAAAAATGGGTATTACGGACACCGCTCTGGTAAAAAAAACTGTGCAATAAAAATACGTTATTAAAGTTACGCGGGATTCAGTAAGCAATTGCTGAATTTATATTCAACAAATAATATTTTTGTTGCCACCTACAGTAGGACATGTTGACACTGTATTAATTAGTGATGCTAATTTGAAAGTCCTCTGAAAGTTAGAAGAAAGGTATTTGTTGTTTCACAGTACTTTCAGAGGTTAGATGATTATGTTTTGCAATATAATTACATAAATATTATTTTCAAATTGAGTAGATTTAATATATTTCAAATATTCTGATCGTATCTTCAAAATCAGTGAACGGCGCCAAAAAGAAGGAAGTTTTTAGGGAATTATATTAATCTTTAATGTTCAATATCTTTTTAATTGTTTTTGGATTAAGAATTCTCAAAAATCAATCACCGAAACCCCAGAATAAATTTGGCAAATTCGTGAACTGATCAAATGAACATAACCACATAATATCGAAGGTATTTCTTGTCGATAAAAACTTCTTTTCTTTTAAAAACGCCTATAATTATATAAAATGATGTTCTTTATTATCTAAAGCAACTAGAATACATAATATTTCTTACAAACAACTTTCTAAATTCTTTTAAATTCAAAATCAATACCGGTGTCGGTCTCTGGAAATATTGTGTTCTTCAATGAATGTGAATACATTATTTTAATCTTTGTTTTAACTTTGTTACCACATAATAAGCATATAAATTAATATTCTCCTTTTTCTGAAAACTTTTTCTTAAGGTGTTAGTAATATCCCTGTTTACCATAGTCATTTTCGTTAAAAAATTTGCTGTTTTATAGAAAGTTTAACTATTAGAATTTTTTGTTTAAAATTCATTCCTTTGGCTGAAAAAAACATTTAGTTAGAAATTCGTTTTTTTTATGTATAGAAAATTCATCTTTTGGATCAAAAATTTATATTTTTGGTTGAAAATTCATCACTCTCATTAAAAACTAATTACTTCGGTTGATAATCCTTTTATCTTTTTTAGTTGAAAATGTATATATTTTAGTGAAACTATCTTTTTGGGTTAAAAATTGATTGCTTTAACTGAAAATTTAATTCTTCTGTTTATGGTTAAAAATAATTTGTTTTTTATGAGAAAAAAAAACCATTTTGTTGAAAATTCGTTTTTTATGTAAAGAATTACCCTTTTGGGTTTTGAAAATTTCACTATTTGGTTAAAAATTCATATTTTATGTTGAAAATTAATCATAGTCATTAAAAACTAAATTTAAAAACTATTTTGTTGACGTTTTTTTTTATTTAGAAAATTCATCTTTTGGGTTTTGAAAATTCCACTATTTGGTCAAAAATTCATATTTTTTGTAGAAAATTCATCATATTCATTAAAAATGAAATTTGTTAGTTAAAAATTAATGTCTTAACTGATGCTGTAACTATTTATATATATATGGTTAATAATTAATGAATTTTGCTGAAAACTCGCTTTTTTTGTTTAAAATTTACTTTATTAACTGAAAATTGAACTTTTCTAGTTTTGGTTTTGTGAATGTTTTTTTTTATAATCTTTGTAATCTTTTTATCTTGTTTAGTTGAAAATTTATATATTTTATTTAAACTGTATCTTTTTTCGTTTGAAATTCATTTTTTTTTTAATTGATTGCTTCAACTGAAAATTTATTTCTTCTATTTTCTGTTAAAAAATAATTTTTTTGGCTGAAAAAAAATATTTTGTTGGAAATTCCTTTTTTTTATTAAGAAAATTCATCTTTTGGGTTTTGAAAATTGGGTTTAAAAATGAAATTTGTTGACTGAAAATTCGTTTCTTTTAGTTGAAAATTAATTTCTTAACTAAAGCTGTAACTATTCCTTTTTCGCTTGAAAATTTATACTGTTAGTTGAAAATTAATTAATTTTCCTGAAACCTCGCTTTTTCTTGTTTAAAATTTACTTTTCTATCTGCAAATTGAACTATTCTAGTTCTAGTTTGTAACTTTATTTTTTTGCGTATATAATCTTTGTAATCTTATTTTTTTAGTTGGAGATTTACATGTTTTTATTGTGACTGTATCTTTTTTGGTTGAAAATTTTTTGCTTTAACTGAAAATTTAGTTCTATTTTTGGTAAAAAAATAGTTTCTTTGGATGGAAAAAAATATATAGTTAGAAATTCGTTTTTTTATGTGTATAGAAAATTCATCTTTTCGTTAAAAAATTCCACTATTTTGTCAAAAATTTATATTTTTTGTTGAAAATTCATCACTGTCATTAAAAATTAATTTAGTTGACTAACAATTCGTTTCCTTTTAGTTCAAAATTAATTCATTTAGCTGAAAACTCGCTTTTTTTGTTTAAAATTTACTTTTTCAACTGCAAATTGAACTATTCTAGTTTTGGTTTTGTAAATCTTTTTTTTATAATATTTTTAATCTTCTTATCTTGTTTATTTGATAATTTATATATTTTATTGAAAGTTTATCTTTTTTTATTGAAAATTGTGTATTTTAACTGAAAATTTAATTCGTCTATTGTGGTTAAAAAAATTTTGACTAAAGGTTAAATTAAATTTATTTAAAAAATAATTTTTTTGTTGAACAATAATTTTTAACTTAAAAATTTAACTATTACATTTTTCGTTGAAAAGTTATATTTTTTAGTTCAAAATTGAGCTCTTTGTTTAAAAATTGATCTTTTTCAGTTGAAAATTCATGTATCGTTTTGAAAGTCCAAATTTCTACGTAGCGGTTCAAATAATTTTGAATATAATACTGACATTATTTTACCTAAATATGCACAAAATGTTAAGTATAAGTAGATAAAATAAAAATTTGTTTGAATTATTCTTCAAATTCTTGGACATTAAAGACAAATTCATGAAATGATTTCTTATGTTTTTGGTATTATGTATTTAATTATTTAATTAATCTATCATGATAAAATATTTAGGAATATATTATCTTATATATTCAATTCTAATAAAATAAAAAGGGGCATTATTTGTAATAAACTCGCGAAAAATCGTACCTGGAAAAAGTGTGTGATACCTAAAAAAAAACCTGGAATTGTCAGGTAATTTTTGTGCAGGATTTTACTAGACACCCTGTATTATCTTCCTTGTGAGAATTTCTCCCAGCACGTAAATTCTTAAAAATATTAGTGTTGCGAAATTGAAACATATGTAGCAACCTCAACCCCCCCCCCCCCCCCCACCCCCCCCACCCCCACCACCCCCCCCCACCCCAAACAACAAAAAAACACAC
>JAAAKG020215633.1:63368-78854 GCA_010014905.2 Druon quercuslanigerum
GAACCCCTGATTTTGCTTCCTGTTGAAAATTTCTCCCAGCCCAAAAATTCTTAAAAAAATTAGGGTTGCGAAATTGAAACAAATGTAACACCCCCCCCCCCCCCCCCACGAGAAAAGCGTTAATTTCGCTAGACACCCCGATAAGAAAAAAAATGATAAGCCTTCTTTTTTGCAGATGCCGTAAAGGAAACAAAGCCTTCTTCCTCGAAGAAGACAATTCAACTTGGAGTTCCTTCAGTGATCGGGAACCTGTCTCTGTCTCCGACCTCGAATCGAGGTGCCAAGGATATGGTAAATGAGCCCGTGATTGGCACCGGAATGTACAAAGTGGTGGGGACACAGCCAGTGGACGTGGCTGCTCACCTCAAACTTCTTGGTGAGAGTTTAACGATAATTGGCGAGCGATTGAAGGAGCACGAGGGCCAGATCGCGGTTTCGGGCAGTCTTTCAGTTTTGCTGGACTCCCTGCTCTGCGCGCTCGGACCTTTGATTTGCCTGACCCAGCAGGTACCTGGTGCAGACGGAGCGCAGCCAGAAGTACTTTCGGAAATGCTGGACAATGTAGCTTACATTATGCCCGGCCTCTAACGAATCTACCAGAAAATATTAAAAAATATATTTTCTACAACTCGGATTATTTGCAGTAATTGATTGATACTCGTAAGACACTTTGGATCCTAAGGCTAAGATTTTATTTGCAATGGTTGTACAGTTTTTCAGTAATGACTCAGTTTATGTGAAAGTTTGTGTTAGACGTAAATTGTGAATACGTGAGTAATGCGAAAGCAGAATGTCGTAAAAATATATATATTATATCTTTACTAGTTGAAGAGAGATTCTTTTATTTTCGTGCAATTTATCTTGTGATGCTGGCTGGATCAGCTTTCACCTTATCAGTAAGAATAAATACTTAAGTACTAGGTTCTATTTCGAATTATAGGAATTATTTTTAGGCGGGAAGAACTGGTGGACATGTACAGAATAGATTTTTGTCGCCGTAGATGTCGTCTATTCTTCCTACACTGGGCCAGATTTTCGTGCTGCCTTTCACGAAGGGCTGAAACGAGAGAGACGATGTTAAATATTTTTTTATATAATTCCAGACTTCACAATATTTACTCTATTCTATTTTAACCCTCAAGTGCTAGGACGTTTTTTTCAGGCGAATGTTTTTTTCCAAAATTGATTTTCATATATATTTTTATAATATTAACCTTTGGGAGACTCTGGGCTACAATTTGAAAAAATAATAAATGGAACTAAGTCTATTTAAACCGAAGCTATTTAAGTTTGAAGTTTGCTCGGGTCTGTTGGATCCGTTCTAAGTCGAACGGAAAATTTCGAGGTTCTAGCACTTGAGGTTTAATTTTCAATTTAGCAAATCAAAAGTAGGATTTTTTAAAAATTTTATTAATAAAAGTTTATCGCTCATTTGTAAAATAAAATAGGCAGTCATTCGGTTTGAAGAGTAAAACTTTAATATTTTGATTACTGCTCACTTTTTCTGGCGTAGTTCTGAACCAACCATGGAATATTTAAATTTTCTATTAAAAACGATAATTTTCCATTAATAAAAAGCGAATTTTTCAATAAAATAGTTAAATTTTCAGCGAGCAGATGAATTTTCAACTAAAGTAATGAATATTCAACCAAAATTGTTACTATTTAACAAAGTTGTATAATTTTGAAAATTGAACAGATATTCCAACCAAAAAATACAAATTTAAAATGAAATACTGATTTTTTAATTTCAAAAATTAATTTTCAACCCAAAAAACAACAAATTTTCCATAAAATATTTCAATTTTCATCGAAAAAATGAATATGCAACTAAAAAATATATTTGAACCAAAAATTAAATTGTTCAATTTTTAACAAAAAGAAGAAGTTTTAAAACAAGAAGATAAGGTTCTATTATAAAGGGCAAGCTATTAACAAAATGCATCAAGTTTCAACTAAATATTTAAATTTATAACTAAAAACGGTGAACGTTCTACTAAAAAAAAAAATGAATTTTCAACAAAAAAATATAACTATTTTCAAAAATAGTGAAATTTTCGGATAAAAAAATTGTACTCTGGAATAGTTACATTTTCTGTTAAAAATATTAATTTTCAAACAACAAAAATGCGAATTTTTCAATAGAATAGTTCATTTTTCAGCCATAGAGATTAATTTGCAACAAAAGTAATGAATCTTTAACCAAAAATATTACTTTTTAACAAAGAAGTATAATTTTGAACCAAAAAAGATGAATTTTTAGCGAAAAATTGAATGGATATTCCAACCAAAAAATACAAATCCTAAATTAAATACTCAACTTTTGAGTTCGAAAATTAATTTTAAAAGAAATTTCAATAAAATAGTTTATTTTCATCGAAAAAAAATTATTTTTAAACTAAAAAAAATGGAGAAAAAAATGAAATTCTTCCATTTTGAACAAAAATGATAAGTTTTCAAATAAGAAGATTAAGTTTCTGCCAGAAAGGAAAATTTTAAAAAAAATACATCATTTTCAATAAAATAATTAAATTTTCATCGTACGAAATTAATTAAAAACTAAAAAAAATTTTTAGCCGCAAATGAAGCAGTTCAATTTTTATTTTATGAAACACATAATTGAATTTGGAACAAAAAAATCGTCTTTCAAGATAGGAAAGACGAATTAAAAAAAAAATGTGAAATGATTTTTGAACAAAAAATAATAATTTTCAACCAAAAGAGAAGAGGTTGCAATGAAATGCATGAATTTGTATGCTCAGTTCTGTAATCAATTTAATCTTTAACGAACAATGTAAAATTTTCATAAAAATTGATTTTTCAATCAAAAAATAAACAATTGAATTCAACAAAAACAAGAAGACGATATTTCGCAAAACCGATGGTTTTTTTAATTTCTAAATATTGTTGCTTTTAGTTTTCGCTTTAAAAGAATAGGAAACTTAAAAACATATATTATGAAACGTTTTTTAGTAAACAATAATGATATTCACGATTGAACTAGAATCTTTTATAAATAAGTTTTATTAAAAAAGCTATAAACGGCCCTATTAAAATTTTTATTTGATTCAAAATTTAAATAATTTATAAAAAATGCAATTATTTAAAAAAATCATATTTTTTAGTCCAGTTAGTTGAAGATTGTACTATTTTGTTTTCTTTTCTGCTGAAAATTATTTTTCTTACAAAATTGAACTGTTCCATTTTTGGTTGAAAATTAATAGTTTTTAGTTTAATATTTCACTATTCTATGTTTCGTTAAAAATTTTTTTATGGCAAAATTGGACTATTTATTTGGAAAATTAGTTTGTTGTTTTGTTGATATTTAATTTATTGAACTGAAAATTTAACTTCCATTTTTGGTTGAAAATTAGTTTTTCTTTTTGAAAATTCATCTGTTTTCTAGAAACTTTATTTTTCTGGTTCAAAAATTCAATCTTTTTTTTGAAACTGTTTGATTGCTAATGAACTGTTTAGTTGAAAAGGTAACATTTTTGTAGAGAATTCGCCGTTTTGGTTCAAATTAATAATTTTGGTTGAGTTTTTTTTTATTTCGTGGTAGAAAATTCAACTCTTGTTAAAAATTCGTCTTTTCGGTTTGTCAAATCATCTCTTTTGGTTGAATCTTAATCTTATTTTGGTAAAAAATTCAACTTCTTGGCGGAAAATTAATCTGTTTTGATTATGAATTCAACTACTTTGTTGAAAATTTCTCGTGATTGGTTGAACTACATTTTGAAAAATATCCTTTGAAGATGTAACTACTATTTTTTTTTGGGAGGGGGGGGGGGGGGAAACAATGAATTTAACATTAATTTTTGAACTGAAAATTTAACTTCCATGTTTGCTTAAAATTTACCTTTTCGTTTTGAAAATTCATCTGTTGTAGAAAATTTATCTTTCTGGCTGAAAAATTAACGATTTTGTAGAAAAACTGCCTTTTCATGTTCAAAATTCAACTTCTTGTTTTCTAATTATCTTTTCACTTGAAAATTAATATTTTTTATATTTAAATTTGTTTAATATTTTGTAGATGAAAATTCAACTGTTTTGTAGCAAATTCGCCTTTTTAGCTGGGAATTATTTAGCTGACATTTTTTACTCTCTTGACGGAAAAATCTTATTTTCAAATTTGTCTTTTTGGTTTGAAAATTTTGCTCTTTTGCCAGAAATTCAATTTTTGTTGTTTTTAAAAATGTAACTGTTTGGTTAAAAGTTAATCTGTTTTATTTGAGGATTCAACAATTTTGTTGAAAAATTGTATTTTTTCTTAGAAAATTCGTTTTTTGTTATTGTTGAAAATTTATCACTTTTAGTTGAACATTTTTGTTTTTGGGTAGAAGATTAATCTTCTTGGTTCAAAATTTATGTTATTAGTTAAAGATTCATCTCTTTGGTAGAAAATTTATCTGTTTAATTTCAAAATTCTTTTTTTTCGTTGAAAATAAGTTTTTTTTTTAATTAACTTTTTTTCACTTTATGTTTTTGGTTGAAATATGAAATATTACTTTTTTTTGTTGACAGTCCATCTTTTTGGTTCAAAATGTAACTGTTTCGTTAAAAATTATTTTTTTCTTCTTGAAAATTATGTTTCTATAAAAATGAAATTGCAGTTTTCTATTTTTGGTTAAAAATTTTTGTTTTTATGTGAAAATTCATCTATTTACTTAAAAATTCCACTATTTTGTTGAAAATTTAATTATTTTCTTAGAAATTGCATGATTTTATGAATTTAATAGTTTAAAAATGTATCTTTTATGTTAGAATAGTAATATTTTTTTGTTGATAATTAACTTTTTTGTTGCAAATTTTAACTATTCGGCTTAAAAGTAAATTATTTCTTGAAATATTCGACTTTCCAGCTTAAAAACTCAACTTCTTCGATGAAAAATTTTCTCTTTTCATAGAATATTAAATTATTTAACATTAATTTTATTTAAAAGAAATAATTCCCCAATTATTTCCCTATTTTCGTGAAAAATCATACTATATCCCCTGTTTTGAGAGAATTTTAATCTGTGAAGTCTGGGATTATCAATCAAAATGTTTAAAGATATCATTAAAACCTGTATTTCATACTTACAGCAGGAAAAGCGGCAACTTCTCGAGAATAAGGTCGATTCCATTTTGAACAAATAACTTCCTCCTGAGTGTGAGGAGCCATTTTCAGTGGATTAATACTGACATCAAACTTGCCGCTCTCGATATTATCAATTTCTTTCCTTATAGCTGAAAAAAATGTTCATTATTCTTTCCAGAGAATTTATTTCTGATCGCAGAAAAATTCAAGATATCATGATGTTAATAATTTTGTCGCAATGTTTTCAGATCATCTCATTTAACTCTAATTAAATCATAATTTATTATTGAATGTTTATTAATTTATTAATGTTTGATAATCGATTTGATGATATTTCAAACATACAGAAACAATCATTTCCGTAAGGTTTTTCAAAAAATTTGCAACCATGAATTTTTTACATGGAACGGGAATTTTTTTAAAGAATTATCATTCAAACTTAGAAGAAATTAATTTTTTTGGTTAAGGATTCATAATTTTTTAAACTAAAAATTTAACTATTTTGCTAAAAATCCTATTTGGTTGATAATTGATATTTTTTATTCAGAAACTAAACTAGTTGTTTGAAAATATATGTGCCTTTATGAAAAATTCGCCTTTTTGCAGAAAAATAATCTTTATGGTTGAAAAATCATCTTTTTGGTATAAAATTCGATTGTTCCAATTGAAGATTCAACATTTTAGATGAAAATTATTCAGTTTGGTTGCAAATTAATTTCTTCTACTAAAAATTTTGAATCTCCATTTTTAGTCGTTAATTGATCTTTCCTATTTCAAAATTCAATAATTTGAATGAAAATTGGTATATTGGTAAATTCATCTTTTAGGTTGGAAATAAAATAGCTTGGTTGAATGTTAAACTCTTCTGTTAAAAATCAATTTGTTGGTCGAAGATTCATCATTTTCATTAAAATTTCATCTCTGGTTGAAAATGTAACTACTTTGTTGAAAATCAAGTTTTTTATCTAAAAATTTAACTATTTCAGTAGAATGAATGAATATTTGTCTTTTTTAATAGAAAATTCCACTACTTAATTGCAAATCTACAAATATTTTGTTAAACATCGATAGTTTTTGTAGAAAATCATCTTTTTCTTTGCAAGCCTATGTCTAGTTAAATATTGATAATTTTAGTTAATAATTCATCTTTTAGGTTGAAAATAAAATGACTTGGTTGAAAGTTAAACTCTTTTATTTAAAAATTATTTTTTTGGTTGAAGCGTCATAATTTTAATTAAAAAGTCATTTGTTGGTTGAAATATGATCTATTTTATTGAAAACTTTTTTTCCTTTGAAGGGAAAAGAATTTTTTGTCGAAAATTAAACTATTTCGTTGAAAATTGCTTTCTTTTTTGTTGAATATTTTGGTTAATGTCAATATTTTATTTCAAATTCATCTATTTTGGTAGAAATTAATTTTCTTGGGTAAATATTTATCTCTGTGTTCAAAAATTCGATTATTCTAGTTAAAGAATAATAATTTTAGTTCAAAATTCATCTTTATGATTTGAAATTTAACTATTCCAGTTAAAGATTTACAATTTTAGTTTAAAATCCATTACTTTTTTTAAAAATGTAACTTTGTTTTTGAAAGTTAGTTTAGTTAGTTAGTTCGTTTTAGTTCGAAATTCATCTGTTTGGTTGAACATTACAATTTTTCAAAACAAAAATTAATTTTTTAAGTTTTGGTAGACAATGTATTTTTTAACTAAATATTAATTTTTTGTTTTGTAGACAATTGAAGTATTTCAATTGAACAAACATCATTTTAGTTGAAACATCTTTACTTAGGTTAAAAGTTTAACTATTTTCTTGAACATCCGTTATTTTCTCCTCAGAATGAATTTTTTCAGCTAAAAATTTAATTATTCCATTTGTTGTCAAAAATTGAGATTTTTGTATGAAAAATTTACATTTTCGTTTCAAAATTCATTTATTTTGCAATTGTTTGCTCTGTCGTGTTAAAGAATGTTTGGAATAAACAGCATTAATTAAAATAAACTTTTGCGTTTAGAGAAAAATATGAAAATGTTACTATTACGAGGTTGCCGGTTGACCGGGAATCCGGGAATTTGACACATTTGTAAAAAAAAAATCCTTCCATCTTTGACTTTAACCAGTTTTTTAAATAATTAGTTTAACTGTTATCGTTTTCAATTATATCATTCAGTTTAGAATGCGCAATTTAAAAATCTTTTGCTTTTAAAATTTTCCATTTTAGATTTTTAATTTTTAAACATGCAGTTCAGTTTACAGAATTTTAAAATGCCGTTTAAAAGACTTAAACAATTAAAAAATTAAAAGCGTTTAAAGTCGAAGATTTTTTATTGTAAAAAATGTTTGTAGTTGATTAACTGTGAATATAAATTACTAATTGATTTTTTAAATTGAATTGTAGTTTATGATTTCAAAAGTAAATAATAATTGATTGTACAAGACTATTGAAACTTTATAATCTATTTTTAATATTATAATAACTTTAAAATAATATATTTATAATTATAGGGTTTTTTTAATTTTAAAAAATAATTTTAGTTTAAAATATTCCATGTTTAAACCATGCAATTTGAAAATTTTCAATTAAGAAAAAGAACCAGGGTGTCTACCCTACCTGGGAAGCCTGGAAAACCTGACATTTTCAGGAATTTTTTGTATCATTCTTTTCATCATTCATTTCATCATTCTTTTTTTTTTAATTTTCAATTTATTACTGAAAATGTAAATATTTGAATTTGAATGTTAATGTTTGAAAAATTTCTTGTTTAGTTAAAATTTTTGCCTTTTTT
Organism: Druon quercuslanigerum; assembly: GCA_010014905.2. NCBI lineage: Eukaryota > Metazoa > Arthropoda > Insecta > Hymenoptera > Cynipidae > Druon > Druon quercuslanigerum. The sequence goes on from JAAAKG020215633.1 coordinate 71,235, forward strand.
GGTAGCAATGAATCTTCTGGGTTGAAGATTAATTTTTTTGTTTGTAATTTAATGATTCTAGCTTCAGACTCATAATTTTAGTTGAAAATTCATCAATTTGTTGGAAAAATGAAATATTTGATTGAAAAGTGTGTTTTGTTTTTGTCGCAAATGATTTTTTTTCTACCGGATTTTGAAATAAAATTTCGAAGGATTTAAAGGATTTTTAAAATATTTCAAATAAAAATAATTTAACTTTTAACTCGAACAGGGAATTTTCAATTTTTTTAAACAAATTTATGGTTGGAAGTTAATTTATCCAAAGAATTCTAATTCTGAGTTAAAGCAGAGAATTTTCAAATTTTAACCAATTCTGACTTGAAACTGTTATTTATCCAAAAGAATTTGAAATCCAAAATTTGAAAGGATTCGAACTGGGAATTTTCAATTTTTAACTAATTCTGCGCTGGAATTGAAATTTATCCAGGAGAATAACAATTTTTAATGGGCAATTGAATTTTTTAAAAACTGTTATTCTGTGTTGAAGCGATGTATTTCACAAAAAATTCTTTATTTGAACAGGGAATTTTTCTAAAAGAATTAATATTTCGGATTCAATCAGGAAATTTTCAATTTTTAAGCAATTCTGAGCTGGAATTAGAATTTAAAATTTCTTAAAATAGTATAGTTTTGAACAATTTTATATTAATTGATTGATTTTTTAATTTAGAGCATGAAAAATCATAACGTGGATTTATATGCTTGGAACTGAATCTCAATCTTTGAATCTACAATTTATAAAAGATGAAAATTTTCAATTTGGCAGTTTAGCTGCATTTAATTAAAAAATTTTCAGTTGAAAAGTGTTAGTAACTTTTATTTTATACGTGTAAAGTATTGAGCACTATAGCTTCGAATGGAACAATTTTTAGATTTAGTGTTCCATTTTTTAAATTTTATTCCCCGTGAAAAATGTTTGCGAACCGGGAAATAATAGGGATTTTTTTTTGTTATTAAAACGGCCACCCTGCTATTAGGTGACCGGTAAAATTGAAAAACTTGACCCGGGAAAAAACGAGAAATGGCCAAGAATTTTAAATCGTCCACCGAATTGCCACCCTGCAATTTAATCCGAAAAAATTGCCGGAAAATAATTTAAACTTACAAATAAGAGCGTCGCAAAATCTGTCCAACTCTCCCTTATCTTCCGATTCAGTAGGCTCAATCATCAAAGTTCCAGCAACTGGCCAACTCATCGTCGGAGCATGGAATCCGTAATCCATCAGTCTCTTGGCAATATCAACAGCTTCGATATTCGCAGTCTTTTTCAAATCTCTAATATCCAAAATGAATTCGTGAGCCACCAAGCCACTTCTTCCTTTATAGAGAGTTTTGTAATGATGCTCCAGTCTTTTGCTCATGTAATTCGCATTCAAAATTGCCACCTGAGTCGCCTTCCGAAGACCCTTGGGTCCCATCATTTTTATGTAAGCCCACGAAATCGGCAAAATTGCAGAAGATCCATAGGGGGCAGCTGATACTGCACCTAAACCTTGCGTAATTTTTGTTTTTCCTGTCTGCGTTTCTATCACTGGATGGCCTGGCAGGAATGGCGCAAGATGTTTTTTCCTGAAAGAAAAATAATAAAGAATGCAATCGATATGGTGCAAGAATCTTCTCGCAATTCGAAGCAAATAGATTTATAAATACCAGGAAACCTACGCACGCGACTATTGTTTTTTTCTCTCTCACGCAATTTCTAAACTGAAATATAAAATTAATATTGATATAGAAATTTGAAATTTGAAATGATTTTTCAATCGAACAAATCCATTTTTTTTGCAAATAATTCAACTTTCAACGAAGCAGTTGCATTTTCTGCGAAAAAAGATGAATTCTCTATAGCAACAAATGTTAGAATTGATACTTCAATCAAAGTTTTGAAATTTAAATCAAATATAGTTTAATTCAACTTTAAAAAAAAATTAACCAGAATAGTGTAATCCTAAAAAAACCATTAATTTTCAACAAAGTAGATGATTTTATGGAAAGTGGAACATTTTCAAAAAGGACGATTAATTTTCTTCAAAAAAAGACTAATTTTCAACCGAATAGTTAAATTTTTAACCCAAAAAGATAAATGTTCAATTAGAAATAAAATAATTATATTTTCAGTCAAAAAAATCTACTTTCTGCCAAAACAAAGACGAGTTTTCAACAAAACAGTTTAATTTTTTACGAATTTTCCATAAAATAGATTAAAGTTTAACCAAAACTATTGATTTTCTCCCAACAAAGATTAAGTGTTCACAGAATACGTCAATTTTCTGCAAAAAGGATACTTTTTAAATCAGAAATTGATTAATTATATTTTCATTTAACAATATTGATTTTCTCCCTAAATGAAAACGTATTTTTCAACAAAATAGTTCAATTATGAACCGTGGAGAGATCGAGATAAGTTTTTAAATATAAATATTTAACAACAAAAATATCTACCAAATTAGTCGAATTTTCAACTTAAAAAAAAACGAGATTTAATCATTGATTAAAAATTTATCTCTTTTGCTAAAAAATATAATTATTCGGTGAAAAATTTACATATACTAAGTTGAAAATTCGTCTTTTGGTAGAAAATTAATCTTCTTGGTTGAAATTTCATCTATATTAACTATTTTTTTAAAGTTCATTTTTTTCGACTGAAATTTAATTTTTTGAACTGAAAATTAAACTATACCATTTGTGGATGAAAATCCAACAATTTGGTTGAATCTTTTTTCTTTCATGGCTAAAAAATCTTTTTTTTTTTAGTTTTTGATAAGATTCAAATGTTTTTTAAAACATTCGACTTTTTGGTTTGAATTCTTAACTCTTTCGTTGAAAATTCATTTCTTTTGGTAGAAATTTTTTTTTTGCTAAAAATGTATCTTTTTGCAATGTCAATTGAATTACTTTAGTAATTATTTCATCTTTTTTTGTTTAAATTCAATTTTTTTGGTTAAACATTTATATTCAAATAGAAAAATTATCTTTCTGGTTCAAAATTGAACTATTTTATTCAAAATTCGTATTCAATTGGGTTTAAAATAAATTTTTAAAGACTGAAATTGTAATTCAATTTGTTATTAGACATTTATCTTTTTTTGTAGAGAGATCAACTATTTGCCTAAAAGTTTATTCTATATTGTGAAAATTTATTTTTTTTTTTAGAAAATTCGTCTTGAAAATCTTGGAAATCCATATTTTAGTTGAAAATTTATCTCTTTGATTCAAATTTAACTATTTTGTTAAAAATTCGTCTTTATTTAGGTTGAGAATGAATTTTTTCAAATGAAAATTGAACTATACTATTGTTGGTAACAAATTTGATCGTTTCCACTAAAAGATAAATTTTAAACAAAAAGATTATTTTGCTACTAAAAGCGACGAACTTTCAATAAAATTAAAAAACTCTCGCCAAAAAGTTGAATTCTTAAGAAAGAAAGAAAGTTTTTGTTTAATTTTTCAGAAAGTAATTTAACTTTAAAATCTAATTGTTCAGTTTTTAACGAAAATTTTTAATTATTAAACAAAAAAATTAAATTACTACCACAAAAAACGAATTGTCATTAAAATACAACTTTTCTGAACCAAGAAGTTACATTTTCAACAGAAAAAAATAAGTTTTCAAAGAAAATTTAACTCACCAAAAAAAAATAATTTTTAACAAAATTTTGAGAATTTCGAACCAAAAAGTTTAACTTTCAAATAAAAAGATGAATTTTTAAATAAAAAGATGAATTTACTGCCAAAAAAGTCGAATTTTTAATAAAATTCAAGAATTCTTCATTAAAGAATTGAATTATCAACTAAAAAGATGAATTATAAAACAAAAATATGAATGCACTAACAAAAAAGACGAGTTTTCTATAAAAGTCAATATTTTTCAACCAATAAGTTAAATTTTTAACTAAAAGATCATTTTTTAACAAAAAGGAGAGTTTTCAATAAAATTAAAAAATTCTTACCAAAAAGTTGAATTCTTAAAAAAGAAAGAAAGTTTTTTTTTTTATTTTAAAGAAAGAAGTTCACTTTTAAAATCTAGTTGTTAAATTTTTAAGCAAAAATATGAATTATTAAATAAAAAAATTAAATTACTACAAAAAAAGACGAATTTTCAGTAAAATTCAAGAATTCTCGAAAAAAGTTAAATTTTCAACTGAAAGAATTTTAAACAACCAAATTAACTTAATAAAAAAGACGAATTTTTAAACAAAATTTTGAGAATTTCGAACCAAAAAGTTCAAATTTCAACTAAAAAGATGAATTTTTAAACAAAATTCCAGAATTCTCAACCGAAAAGTTGAATTTTCATCTAAAAAATATAAATTTTCAAAGAAAAAGATTAAATTACTATAAAAACGACGAATTTTTAAGAAAATTCAAGAATTTTCAAGCAAAAAGTTAATTTATTAGGTGAAAAAGAGTTTTAAACAAGAAAATTAATTCGCTAAAAAAGACAAATTTTTCACAAAATTTTGAAAATTTCAAACCAAACAGTTCAACTTTAACTAAAAAGAAGAATTTACTACTAAAAAAGTCGAATTTTTAATAATATTCAAGAATTCTCCATCAAAGAGTGGAATTTTCAACTGAAATGATGAATTTTTTAACAAAAAGTTGAATATACTAACAAAAAAGACAAATTTTTAATAAAATAAAATAATTTTCATCCAAAAAGTTAAATTTTTATGGAAGAAATTTTTTTAATTTTTAAGAAAGTATTCAAACTTCAAAATCGAATGGTTAAACTTCTAACAAAAAAGAGGAATTTTTTACCAGAAAAAAACAAATTTTTAAGCAAATTCAAGAATTTTCCATCAAAGAGTTGAATTTTCAACTAAAAGATAAATTTTTAACAAAAAGATTAGTTGGATACTGAAAAAGGCGAATTTTCATTAAATTAAAAAAAATCTCACCAAAATGTTGAATTCTTAACAAAGAAAGAAAGTATTTTAGTTTTAAAATCTAGTTGTTAAATTTTGAAACAAAAATATGAATTATTAAACATAAAAAGATATAAATTTTCAAAGAAAAAGATTAACTTGCTATAAAAACGACGAATTTTTAAGAAAATTCAAGAATTTTCAAGCAAAAAGTTAATTTATTAGGTGAAAAAAAATTTTAAACAAGAAAATTAATTCGCTAAAAAAGACAAATTTTTCACAAAATTTTGAAAATTTCGAACCAAACAGTTCAACTTTAACTAAAAAGAAATTCTTCATCAAAGAGTGGAATTTTAAACTGAAATGGTGAATTTTTTAACAAAAAGTTGAATATACTAACAAAAAAGACGAATTTTTAATAAAATAAAATAATTTTCATCCAAAAAGTTAAATTTTTATGAAAAAAATTTTTTTAATTTTTAAGAAAGTATTTAAACTTTACAATCGAATGGTTAAACTTCTAACAAAAAAGAGGAATTTTTTACCAGAAAAAAACGAATTTTTAACCAAATTCAAGAATTCTCCATCAAAGAGTTAAATTGCCAACTGAAAAGATGAATTCTTAAACAAAAACATGAATTTACTACCAAAAAAGTGGAAATTTTAATAAAATTCAAGAATTTTCTATCAAAGAGTTGAATTTTCAACAAAAAGATTAGTTGCCTACTGAAAAAGGCGAATTTTCATTAAATTAAAAAAAAATCTTACCAAAATGTTGAATTCTTAACAAAGAAAAAAAATAGCTTAGTTTTAAAATCTATTTGTTAAATTTTTAAGCAAAAATATGAATTATTAAACATAAAAATTAAATTTCTAAAAAAAGACGATTTTTCATTAAAATTCAAAAATTCTCGACAAAAAGTTAAATTTTCAACTGAAAAAAATTTTAAACAACAAAATAACTTAATAAAAAAGACGAATTTTTTCACCAAATTTTGAGAATTTCGAACCATAAAGTTCAAATTTCAACTAAAAAGATGAATTTGAAACAAAAATATGAATTTTCAATAAAATTCCAGAACTCTCAACCCAAAAGTTGAATTTTCATCTAAAAAATATACATTTTCAAAGAAAAAGATTAAGTCACTAACAAAAAATGCGAATTTTTAAGAAAATTCAAGAATTTTCAAGCAAAAAGTAAAATTTCCAACTAAAAACATAAATTCTTAAACCAGAAGGATCCCCTCTTTCCTGCCCGTTACAAACCGAAGGGTTTAGGTATTGTGTGACCCCAAGAACCTACACTCCAATTGGTCCCATTCCAGGTCCACCTCCTCCATGAGGAATGCAGAAGGTCTTATGAAGATTGAGATGAGAAACGTCACTGCCATAATCTCCAGGTCGGCAAAGACCGACCTGGGCATTCATATTGGCCCCGTCGAGGTAAACCTGACCTCCAGCTTTGTGGGCCATGTCACAAACATCGCCAATAGTCTCTTCAAAGACTCCATTCGTCGAGGGATAGGTGATCATCAGACACGATAGATTGTCCTTGAATTTGTCTATCATCTCCTTCAGGTGCTCGATGTCAACCGACCCATCCTTGAGAACATAAATCGACTCCACCTGCATGCCTGCCATCTGAGCAGAAGCAGGATTTGTCCCATGAGCTGAAACTGGTATCAGGCAAACCTGCCGATTCTCATTTCCCTGGGACTCGTGATAGCACTGGATTGCTCGAAGTCCAGCGTATTCGCCCTGGGCGCCACTATTTGGCTGGAAACTGATACTGTCGTAACCGGTTATGGCACACAAATCCTTTTCCAGTTCGGAAAATAATTCCTGGTAGCCTCTTGATTGTTCGGCTGGGGCGAAGGGATGGATGTCCTTGAATCCTGGCAGACTGCAAGGCATCATTTCGGTTGTAGAGTTGAGTTTCATTGTGCAGGATCCCTGAAAAATCGGAAAGTTATCTCAAGATTTGAAAATAAGGAGATTTTTAAGCTCTGCATTAATTGTTTAAACAAATATATATCATAATTTCTTTAAAAATTTATATTTTTTAGTTGAAAATTAATTAGGTTCGTTAAAAACTCGTTTTTTTTGCAACTTATGTTTTCTAGTTGAAAATTATTTTTTTTTAACTGAAAACTTAACTTTTATATGTTTGGCTCAACATTTTTCTTGAAAATTAAAATATTTGATTTAAATTTCCTTCATTTAAGCTTCTTTGTGACTGATTCCTCTTTTTGGTGGAAAATTCCTTTCAAAATTCAAATATTTGGTTTGAAAATTTATGTATTTTGTTAAAAATTCGTCTATTTCGATGAAAAATTTATCTTTTTGGTTGAAAATTAGTTTTTTCTTACTGAGAATACATTTTTTTAACTTAAAATGTAACTTCAATTTTTTGTCAAAAATTTTCCTTTTTTATAGAAACTTAATCTTTTTAGTTGAAAATTGTACTATTTCGTTGAAAATTGACTTTGGCCTTATTGAAAATTAGTTTACTAACTGAAAATTTGAGTATTTTATTTTTGATAGAAAATTTATCTCTAGTTGGGAATTCATGTATTAGGTTAAAAATTTTTTTAGTCGAAGATTTATCATTTTAGTTGAAAATACACTGTCGGTATTGCATTTTTTGTGACAAATTTACCTTTTTTGATAGAAATATAACCTTTGCGTTAAATAAATGTTCTTTTTTCTGTAAAAT
>JAAAKG020215634.1:0-47533 GCA_010014905.2 Druon quercuslanigerum
ATACAAAGATGATAATATTTTACTATTGGCTTAAAGAGAAAAAAAAACGTGTCAGAAGAAATCAGCGCTGTGGCGGGAATCGAATACGGGTCTGCGGGGTAGCAGAACGGGAATATTTACCTGCGATAAAACAAATGATAAGATTCAAGGATTTCATCATCCTAACAAACCTCGGCGACTGTGAAGTAATTCGGCGCAGAATTTCCTATTTCAAATGGGAATTTTCTCGAAGCACTATATTCAAATGTTTTTCGTCTTATTGCACGGTCCCATTGAAAGTGGTATAGTTATCTCACCTATTTTGCAACTTATGTTATTTAAACTGCTAGTTATTGTGACTCTGGTTTCAATATTTAATTTGCGAATATCACTTTTTCCTCGCTTCAATCTGCTATCAAAAATATTAATCCTTCTAACTCTAGATGACAGTTATTAAGTTTGTACCATATATTTACAATTGACATGGAAAAAGTATTTCTTATCCCTGTAGTAATGATATTATTTCCTCGGCTATATCCTAGATTGCCATCTAACTCTTGTAAATATCAATGTTATAATGCTAAATTTTAAAACCGATAGTTTCTCCGTGCATACACGGCTCTAAATTTTTTAAAGTTACTTGTAAACGAAAAATCACATCAAAATACAGGTTATAAAATGATAAAGCTTATTTTATGGGTCATAACAAATCCAAATTTGTTTATGTAGGAAAATTCGTTTGAAAAATTGTATTCGCGACAAGATAGAGCTTTCAATGAATATATCTTTTAAATAAAGAATTTGAAAAAATTAAAAAATGGGATTGGAATTGACTATCGCTGTGTTATGTCTATCGTAATTTACTTAGAAGAGAGTTAAATTTGGCTTAAATTGCTTGCAAAATATCAAAAAATTCAATAGAGTAATAAAATAATATAATTAATACAAAATTGTTCATTTCGAAGATGCCGTTAATGAAAGTAAAGCCATGTCAGTGTCGAAAAAACTACGTTTTTCATCTTTTCGGGAAACAAATTTTTAAACGAATTTTCATAAATAATGAAAGATAAACGAATGACAAAACAAGTGTATCAAGTTAAAGTAACTGGCAGTGTGACCAGAGACAGACCGCGTAAAGAATTATTAGAATGTTTCAATGAGATCAATAGTTTAAAAAAAGAATGTCACTTGGAGTAATCGCTGAAGAGATTGATCAGCAATCTGGATTGAAGCATCGTTGCGGAACGAACGTGATATTTAAATGAATAACACAAGAATTCTAGATCAATTTAAAAACCTGCACCCCCTTCCCCACATTAGTCCCTTCATCACCGAGTGAGTCACGCCTTTCCCGAAAGGGAAATTACCTAATGCTATAATAATAGTAATAAAAAAAGGTGGTCTTGTCTTATACATAATAAAGTGCGCTTTATTGTTTCATAAGCTGTATTTTTATGTGATTTTTCTTTTCTGAATTATTTTCCAAAATAAAATAGAGCTATTTGGAGTCGCCTTGCGGTATAGTGAGCAGATAGTAGAGCTGTTCAGGGCTTAAACAGAACTGCGCAGCCTAAATCTCGTCTGTGTGTCATTTCCGTAATTTTCCGTGCATGTCTTCCGTGTTCCGTGCCATAAATCGTTTCAAAGAACCTACGTCCAATTTTCGGCAGCGATGCGTGCAAGCTGCATGTTCCATTTCGCCTGAACCAGCTGACGAGAACAAAGGGTCGAACGAAAAAACGACAAGTGAATTCATGCACCAGTGCATTTAGCCAAGGCTTCAGCGGTTGTATGCGTGTTGCGACGCACGCGACAAAATGCGCAGGACATGCGATATCGCGTTTGGAGCGTTGCGTTTCGCTCGGTTTTGTCCCGCCTCTCTTGTAGTCTTGTTTATAAGTCAAGAGCACGCTATACCGCCATTATTCTATGTGCAATATGCACTCGAACGTAACGTGAGCCGACATATCGTCACGAGACTTTTCTACGAATCTACGTCAAGAAAGACAGAGACAATAAATCCACAGACCACAACTACCGGTTGAAAGACCGCGTTGTTCAAAATAGGTGCAAAACCCGCATTAGATGCTTTTTGACGCCAGCAGAGCCAAAGCCTACTTACTGAGGAGGATGAAGTTTCGAGTATACCAAACATAAAGGGGATGTTCGCCTTGCAGATCAAGTCTCAGAGCAAGATCAACCGGATGTTGGATCCAGTCACGAAAAAGCGGATGGGAACCTCGTGAGCAAGGTTTTCGCGTCCGTGGGAGGGCGAAGACACGAACCTGATATAGTCCCACCAGTATTGAATATGCATTCCCTTTTATGCGATTTCTCCCCTTTATCAACGAAACAGCATGCATGCCTTGCAAAAGTGGCTATCGTGACATCGACCGAACTCTAGAGAGAGGGGAAATAAAATAAAAAGTCGGAAAAAGGGCGCGCGCAAGATAGGTATTGGGTATTAATGCGCACTGTGCGCAGGCTGAAACTCGGCATGATATTGACCGAGGCGATAACTGTAGCGTGGCGGGGTTCTCGGGAGAGATCACTATAAAAGAGAAAACGAGGGGAGAGGAGACCAACAAAGATAGTGGGTTGAGGGTTGAAGAGGAAAGGGAATGAGCTGGTGGGTACAGAGCAAGGAAATTTCAGCGAGACACCTTTACATGCGAACCAAGACGACGTACAGAGATGGCGAACTCGAATGGAGGGCGGTGAGGGTGGAGAGACGCCGCCGGTAGGATCAGCAGGCGAACACGAGGGGAGGAAAAGTTGCACGCGGCTTGGAACCGGTTGTAACCGTGGCGTAAAGGGGAAAGGCAGCCAACCGGCAAGACGACAGCCACACACTGTGATGTCAATGCGTGTGCATGTAGGACATCCGTATGTAGGTAACAGACGGTCTGCCGTTTGCGCGTTGCGTTGCATCGGCCTTTCTTTTCCGTCCGCGCTTTTAGCGCCGCAATCCGCAGACTCCCGTGCACAACGAGCTTGCAGCCTGTACGTGACGTCATACTTGTGTACGAGAAAACCAAGGGGTGACGCACGAAGCAGAGTGAAGCGTGCGAGAAAGAGGCAAGGAGGTTTTTAGTGTTGTAAATGTATTGGGTGCCTAGCTGCTAGTAGAAAAGAGTAGTACACCTCACGGAGTCACTGCATCGACCAATTCTTCCGTTTCTCGCCCTCTTCCACTCATTCCCTATCGTAATCCATGTTTCCAATTCGAATGTACCTCCTCCCAATTATACTCATCAACACCCCCACACCCCTGTTTACAAACAAGCGTAAACTCTGCTAAATATATGACATTATTGTATGAGCAGCGAGCACGCTGTCAGGAACAGCCACATCAAGCCGGGTCTACTCTCCCAGGGCTCCTCGTTCGATCGAACGAAACCGCGTTGCTTTCGTTTTTTCCCCTCTTTTTCCCGCGATTCGTTTCCGAGGTCGTCGTCACGGAGACTGTGCTTCGTATCCGCTATAAATGCCTGCTTACCATGCCGTATACTCGACATGCTTCGAAGTAGTGCCATAGTCCTGGAATGTCGTTGACAGTTATGCCTGTCTAATATCTGTTTCTAAACTCACTGGGATCCATCGTCTCGTCATATGAATCAACAAACCACGTGTTCGCCACCGTGAGAATTCTTAAATACTCATCAAAAAGATTAACCAATCGGTTAATAACTGTCTGCAAATCAACAGCTTTTATAATGAATCCATCACGTGATCCTGATCGTAAATTTGCCAGAACCGAATTAGATACCGCCTCTTTAAGAATTGCCCTGTACACCTGTATATACAATACAATACTAACTTATTATCAGATTGATGTAGATATCTAATGTGAGTAAAGACTGCAGACCAACCGCCAAGTAAACATTGGGAGAATATAGAAATAAGTACCTAATTTACACAGTTGAAGACAAATGACGTCAATCGCTCCATCATTTGATGAAGGCAATAAAGTATAGGAAAGGGTAATAAATTATATGAAGATAATTGAAGCATCCCTTGGATATCAGCTAAAGTCACTATTCTTATAGCATTCATGCATCAGAAATATAAGTACTATTTTCCTGATGTATTAGAATTCTGATTATTCATCTTTCTGTGCTCTAGGCCTCTAGCTTCTCGCTCTAGCGATGACCATTAGATCCCGGAAGATATCTTCCCATTAACCATAAATAATATTCAATAATCTTAAGAGGGCTGGGGACACCCGTGGGAATTCTGAGTCGAATGTGCGAGAGAGACGGAAATATGATAAGCACGCCCCAAAGGGTGGAGGTTCTAAGTAAAAAACAAAATTTCGACAGCCAATTACAGTTGGAATATTTTCAGAAAGAATGGGTACATAGCAAAGAAAGTGTGAAAAAAATTGCCTGCGGGGAAGTAATCATCAGGGGACCGTCATCCAGGGTCAGGCATTGTTTGGAAACCGTTACCCTTGCGGCGGGTGGTAGTTTGTCGAGCAGACGGTTGTTGGCCTCGCGAGACCTTCCCATTGTTTGAGATTAGATACAGCGGAGAAAAATCAGAATCTTGTACCATATAAATTAATTCAATTTTATGTACTGTATTAGTCTCGTTATATTATTATGAGTAAATGAAAAAAAAAATTGTTTTAAATCGGTCAATATTTTCAATGTTAGTTGATCTTTAAAGTTTTATCTTCGTGACTCGTTTTTACCAATCCAGATATTCCACATAAGTTATAGTTATTAACAATGGTTTTACATAAAATAGTCATAAGAAGTTATTATTTTACAAGAAGTCTGTTGACTTTTCAACTACAAGTATATGTATCTATCTGAATAATTTTTCTCAAAGAAATATGAAAAAAAAGAATTCAACTAAGTGTCTGCATGAGTGCATGGAGTAAATTGAGCGAAATTAACTACTGATACTGGCGGTAAATCCAAAAATTTGCTAAAAATACTTCTCTGACGTTAAACGGATTTGCACGTGACTTGAAATTCTGAATCAAATGATATATGCTTTTAGGAGTCACTTTTTCCATAAAAAATGTATTTTATTAACAAAAGGCTTAGTCAAAACTTTAGAACACTACTGTCTCTGTTCGTAATGATTGTTTCACAAATTTACAATATGATAGTAGTCCATTGACTTTTCAACTACAAGTATATGTATCTATCTGAACAATTTTTCACAAGTAAATATGAAAAAACAGGATTCAACGAAGTGTCTGCGTGGATTAAATTTAGCAAAAGTAGCTACAACTCCTGGCGGTAGTTCCAAAATTTTTCTAAAAATACGTATCTGACGTTCCACGGATTTGCACGTTTCTTGAGATTCTGAATGGAAAGATAGATACTTTTATTAGTCACTTTTTTCATTTAAAAAATTGTATTTTATTAACAATAATACAATAATAGATACATATACTTGTAGATAAAAAGTAAATAGAATACAATCATATTGTAAAATTGTGAAATAATCTTTACGAACCGAGACAGTAGTCTTCTAAAGTATGATAACTTTGACTACTACAATTCTTTTATGAAAAAAGTGATTCCTAGAAGTATATATCATTCGATTTAGAATTTCAAGAAACGTGTGAATCCGTTGAACGTCCGAGAAGTATTTTTAGCAATTTTTTTGGGAACTTAAAAATTTCGTTCATCGTATTATTGGAGACTGAAGAGAAAATTCAGAAATTAACCTAAGAAGATTTTCTTGAGATTGGTGCCAGATATAAATCATAGCGTAGGAATTGTGAACTTACGCTTACGGCAAAGGACTTAGGGGCTTAGGGCCCTGCAGCTATCCGGGGTGAGGTAACTGGCAAAGGGTATGCATTGCAATGAGTACAACAGTGTGGGCGTCCCTAAAGATCTTCGTAATATTTGGCCGCCAGGATTGGTAGTTACTTGCCTTAAATTTACTCCATGCAGACACTTCGTTGAATTCTGTTTTTTGCATATTTATTTGAGACAAATTGTTCAGATAGATACATATACTTGTAATTTAAAAGTGTGTAATAGATTACTCTCATATTGTAAATTTGTGAAATAATCATTACGAGCCGAGAAATTAGTCTTCAAAAATAGGGTAGCTTTAACTAAGCTTATTGTTAATGCAATAAATGTTTATTGCAGTTTCAAAATAATAGAGAAATGGCAATTCTTTTTTGAATGCAGACATGCCATATAAGTCATATTCTTCATTGTACTTTAAACGAAAATAATGGCCGACGATGACCTTACAAAAGCTCATATCCCCAGCCCTCTTAAATGGTCATCCGTATATCCATACGCAACGTGTTGTGTCCTATGGCATCGTATAAGGGTCTGCACACCTACCGTCATAGATGAAGAAGATAGAGAAAAGATGAGGAAAGGTCATGGAAGAAAAACACAGTTTAAAGTTTTGAAGGTTTCCATCGTAGGAACCGTGTTCGTCACCGACCAAGGGCAGCGTGACGCGACCTAAAGCGAGGCTCTTATCACGGAAGTCATCTTCATAATTCCATCTTCAGTCACGTTGGACTGTGATAGGTAGGGCTAAATGAGTCGGAGAGACGTCATTTTTATCACTCTTAACTTGGTGAGACGATGCGCTGACAACAACTCCAAGGGCACCTTTAAAACCTGTACAAATACACTACAACTGTTCTTTTTTCTCCGTAAATGATGATGCTCTTTTACGAGATTGATGGTATTTCTATGCGTGCTATAATCTGTTTAAAGCTCGTCAATTATAGAACAGTTCAGAGTTGCCCTTGAGAAGATTCTTAAAAAAAATAAATGTTTACATTTCAGTATCCGACATTAGCGACAATAACAGCAGACATGCAAGTCACGCAGGCATTTTAACGCTTCTTAGGGAAATTTCGAGAAGAAATAGCATGTTCGCGAACGAGCACTAATGCAGAGTCACAAAGAGAGGTGAGGCAGATGGAAGCTCGAAAGAGGGGAGGAATGGTTGAAAATAGCCGCGGTTTTCCCTTATGACTCTCTAAACTCTAAAGTACAGAAGCAGGCCAAGTTATCCAGTATTTGTTGATTTTTAACAAGATTTCTTCGGATGGATAGCCACGAGACGTTTTTCGATCTGGTTGAGGTTTAATCACGGAACACAATTTTTTGGCTATGTTCTCTCGTTCCTTCCTGACGTCATTCCATTGACTCAACTCAGAATACTAAACAAAAACTATTTCCGTCGACTGAAGGAAATGGGCGCTACTCGTCGAGAAATCGTACGAGAATATTTTGCTCCTTGAGAGATGATTTAAACTTTGCATTGCCTATTCCATTAATAAAACCTAGTTTTTAGAACTTATAATATTGACGTAATTTAAGACTCGAACTGATGACAGAATTTTGTTTGGCTTCCACTTTACTCAGCTTTTGGAAATAATTTTGGCACTGAGCCTTGCCTCCAAGTAAATTACTCTTAAGTTTTTTGACCTTTTGCGAACAATATTAGAATCTATTTTCTGATACAAGATCCTAATCAGAAAAAATTAACTTGACCTTCGCAGGTCAAGTTCATAACCGATACAATTGATTCCACAGCTGGGAAACTGAATAAATGGTGAAACCTTCGTTTTTTTGCAATTAAATAAAAAGCGTTGGTTGTTGAGATGTGTTTATTATCATACTTTATAGTCTAAAATGTAAGATTCTAAAGATTGAATGAGATAAGCGGTTTAAAGTTCTACTTTTTCGCAGTCGACGTGAGCAATGAAAAATTGAGGAAGTTGGTTATTTTTGAAGAGACGTCCTTAACAGTATGTATTTTGCAGTGAGTAGAAATAATATTAAAATGCCACGAACAAATAGCATACACATCCTTCGCGAGTCTCAATCGTACCAATATGGGGCCAAGGACATTAACGAAGGCCCGGTTTTAATGCCTTAATCATTCGCGTCGGATGCATGGGTGGGAGAAGTGATTCCCTAGATACTCAGCTAGATTATTGCTTGGAAACGTAGAAGAAGCACCTAAGAAGGTACATGAACCCGACAGAAATAACCTAACGCAACCTCGGGTCAATATCGCAGCGGACCCTTAAAGAGTGTGTGTAATGTTTTCGTCAGCAGTAGTAGCGCCGTGGCGCATTTTTACGGCTATGTTAGTAGACGAACCGGATTGATTTTCTCTGGCTGGGTGCCGGTGTGACGTGACAGAATGGTTTTGTCTCCTGTCTGCGCCCCCACCGACGCAAGAATGCTTCGCTCGCAAATCCCTGTTCCCTTTCCCTCCTCCGCATAAAGGAAATGCAGTGATCGCCCACACATGAAAACTAACGCGAAATTCGTAATCGAAATTTGTATAATTCGTGGGCTGGTCTAACGGAAGCGCAGCAGTTCCAGCGGAAACTCTGTGCTGAATATTCGCCTCGAGAAGCATCACGGCAACATCGCGAAACGGTGTTGCCAAACGTACCAGTGACGTCACGAGCCACATTACCCACGAGCACGTAAAGCCGGCAAGCAACTTAGCAAAGCGTGACTTACACTGAGAAAAACACGAAGTCCATTGTTGACCGACAGAAGCTGGAAAGATCAGTGGATCGTGTCGCTTCTTGCTACCAAGCGAAAACACTGGATTAAATTCAATTGAAGATAAGATTCTGCATCATTTTCTCATGTTTAAATTCTTAATTCGCCCTTTTGTGTATATGGGGAAAAGCTACCCCTGTGTGAATATATTCTTGTAGATTTCAGAAGGGTGTATCGTAATAACGATCGCGAAGACAACCCTTCGTGGATTATAAAGATAATTCTATAATAAAGCATGTCTTCTTTGTCAGAGAATACTTTAAGCAATGTAAACGGAACAAATGATAAGAAACTTCTTGGATAACCAGACTCACTGACAAGGACGCAGACTGCTGAAATTAAAATACGTGATAAACGAAATTTCCGAGATGATATTGAAGTATTACAAGTTCACTGTCAGTAATTTAGTTGATAATTTAGAACATGTTTCTAGGTTAACCGGAGTTAGGAAACAAAAGAGTCACCAATATCAATGACTCGTGGTAGCTTTCCACTGTGGGCTTGTTATCGAAAAGGGTGTCTTATCGAAAAAGCCACGTGCTCTTCAGCAGACCATCTGGCTTATTAGAACAACATGGATTCTCGGTTACATCATTTTTACAATTCTATCAGCTTATCTCTTTAAGACTGTATTTCCTGTCTGACGGGAAAGAGGGAAGAACCTCGAATTTCGTAAAACTGGTTCCCATTCATGCGGTCAGAACGGAGAGTGGTCCTTTCGTTTGGGTTACTTATTCATCCCTGATCGACAGAGATTCGGGTAAGGTGGATCGATCGATGAACGCTAGCTATGCTTTCCAGAGGCGTTTATATTTCGGCGGCCATGTTGCTCGACTCGTACTCGAAGTTTCGGGCGTCACACGTGCTAGCAGCAATCGATATGGCTCAAGGTCGGGGGTATGATCGTGTCCTCTTTGAATGGACATCAAACAAAGCAGATGCGTTAGGTTATCGCATGTACTCGTACGTGCCCCTATGCTTTATGGAACACAGGGACAATCCGTTAAGCTAATCCACCCCAAGGTCACTCGTGCACGCGCCCATTAAGATGGGGAAAAACTGAGAGGACCGAAGATCCCGACATTGAGTACTCCTTCTCCGCTTCGTTAATCAAAACTATATACTACTCATTTTCTTCGAATTAAAACTGTATGCGCTTGAACACAGGAAAAAAAAGAAATAAAAACGTTTCTGATAAACACGCGGAAAAAATATCAGGATGAAAAAAGTGCCGATTTCCTCTTAGGCCAGGGATTACGTCGGAAAAAAGAGTGAAATTCCACAATAATTCGGGTCTACAGTTTTTTTGGTTGAGAAAACGTTTTCTTAAGGGCTCCTATATAATATACTAAAAATGTTACTTCGTATTCGAGGAGAACCCGGTTTTTTTTAAACATGTCCAAAAATCACGTTTGCGTGGACGGATGATTCCCATTGCATTTTCGAGCAAAATGTCCAACTGAAGAAAGAGAGAAAACAAAATTATAGGAAAATTGAACAAAAATAAAACGCTATCTTTAATAGGTTCTGAGTTATGGTACATTGAAAAGTCCCTACTTTTTTTCGATTTTCAGCGAAAAGTCGCTAAGTTTCAAAAATCACTGTGTATCTTCTTACCTAATTATTTAACGAAAATGTGTTTACAGATAAGTGAAAGTATACTCAATTTGCTGCGATTACAGAAAAAGAACAATGTTATAGCTCTAATAGGTCATAAGTTGTGACCCCTCAAAGTTGACTATTTTTCCCTGTGTTTAGGGGCAAAGAGTGGAGTTTAGTTTTTTCAAAATAAATCGTGTCAGGTTTAGTTTGCGAAAAAGTTTCGTTTTTTTCAAAATACCTCGTTTCCTTTAAGTCCCACGACAAAATTCGTGCAAAATAAATCAAAGTAGAGTTAATTTAGCGTAAGTTCAAACAAAAAAAAGTGTTCCAGCCCTAATAGGTCACGAGATATGACCTTGCACCTGAGCGTACCGTAAAGTAGAACTACGGCCATATTTCGACATTTTTGACTCATGTAAGTGGACACAATGCATTTTTAATGCATAATACGTATTTTTCATTGTTAAACAAATAATTGTTTATAATAATATCTTGCCTTAACAACTTTTGAATACTTTTTTAGTACTTTTGTGGCAAAAAAGTGAGTGCAATTGATTGAAAATGTGATCTTTATTTTTTTATCAATAAACAAATAATTTTTAATAATAATCGTTTATATCAATATCTTGTCTTAACCACTATTGAGTACTTTTTTCGTACTTTTGTGGCAAAAAAGTGATTATTATTGATTCGAAATGTGTAATATGTTCTTTTAATTTATCTTGATGTTATAAACAGTTATTATAAAAATGTATTTGTTTATTGATAAAAAGATAAAAATCACATTTTTAATCAATTATATTCACTTTTTTGCCACAGAAGTACTAAAAAAGTACTCAAAAGTGGTTAAAACAAGATATTGTTATGAACAATTACTATTAAAAATCATTTGTTTATTAATAAAAAATATATATATTACATTATCAATCAATTACAATCACTTTTTTGCCATAAAAGTACTAAAAAAGTACTCAAAAGTTGTTAAGACAAGATATTGTTATAAAAAATTATTTGTTTATCAATGACAAAAGACGTATTATTCATTAATAATGAATTGTGCACACTTACTTGGGACAAAAATGTTGAAATATGGCTGCAGTTCTACTTGACGGTACGCTCAACTGACTCTACTTTTATTTATTTTATACGAATTTTGTCGTGGGACGACAAAATTATTTTGTCGTTATTTTTTTGGTATTTTCAAAAAACGAAACTTTTCCGTTTTTGGCCAAAATGACAAAAAAAATGGAATCTTTGAAACCTCACAATTCCAACTAATAGGGCTAAAAGACTTTTTTTTAGATGTACGCAGATTTTTGTATACTCTATTTCATCATCTGGCATCATCAACGCAAACGAAACCTGACACTATTTCTTTTGAAGAAACTAAACTTCCCTTTTTTGCCCCTAAAAACAGGAATTGGGTAAAAAGGTACACATTGATTTTTGAACCCTAGCCTTGGAAGTGTTTAAAAAAAAACCGGGTTCCCCCTCGAGTTAGAAGTAAAAATTTCAGTATAGTATATAGGACCCCTTAATAAAGCGTTTAAAAAAAAAAACTTTAGACCCGAATTATTGTGGAACACAAGTACCAGATCCCTGGACTAACAGCGGCTATAATCAGAACAATTTTTACTCTTTTTTTTTTGTCTGAAAGGAGAATCACGATGTGCACAGGCTCTCAATTACTTGTCCATGATTCGCAATTTCTGATATAAACGCACACATCAAATTTTGTCTGATAAGGTTCTCATATGTACTATATTGTCTTAAATTATGTTATTGGTGATACTTTAGTCATTCTCTTCCAAAAATAAAGGTGAAATAAGAGTGCCCTTCCGATTGTTCCGCTTCCCGAGTTTTCCATTCTTATTACTCTTAAAAATACTATCAGAATGTTAAAACTCTTATTTTCTCTCTAGATAGACATAGTTGGATGCACAGATTATCAGTACGTCTGGTTTCGCCAGAAAAATCTTTTTAAAAGGAGACACGTGCCTGTTTGTTTATCTATCATTTATCATTTAAGATTGTCATTTTTATGTTCAAAGTGGGGTAGTTAACTACTGACGTGTGCAGTCGCACCTTGAAATTCGATACACCGCGCAAAGGTCGAGATGAAACATTAATTATACATTATCTTAAAGCCTGGGTGGAGGTATTATCTCTTACGAGAAGATTGATGATAATATGCCTAGATATGCTTGTTTTAAAGCTATCTTGAGTCTTATCAGCATTCTCCAGAATGACCAATAGATAGAAAGTCAGTACGCTGATGATGATGCTCAAGTGCAAAGAAGTCACTATGCGCAGGTTTAATCGTTTATTTATGTCGGAAAGGAGGAAAAAATGCGATCGAGGAGGGCATTATCACGGATTGGGGCGGCCAAGTCAGGGCACTCAATCTCTCAATCTCTTCATCTCTTCACGTTATTGTCTCGTGCTGCGTTCCATGATGTCAGAGTGATGTCATTCGAGCAGTAAGTGATGCAGTTGGCCTGAGTGAGGGTGACAGAAATAAGGAAACCTTCTAATGTGGAAAGAAAACAATCAACAGATTGGAACATATTGCGTATCAAACCATGTAAATTTCCTATATTTCGATTGTACATTCTACGATATACACTCCGAAATTAAAATATACCAGCAACGTTTATTACACGTGAGATTTATTCGATATTTATTTTATGTGGAACACGTTTAGCATATTTACGAATTGATAATAATTCAGTTTTAGGTTTAAAAACGCTTTGAAGGCGCTTAAACATTGCTTAAACAATGGTTTAAACCATTTTGTTCTAAAATACTAAATCTTGAAAGTGCACTCATTCAGGGGTATATTCTTTTGTTCTAACGAAATGTTTCTTGACACACATTAAATTTCCTCTCAAATTTAGGGTAAAGAGGATTTTTACTCCCTCTCGAAAATAATTTATTTGATACAAACATGATCCTTTTGAGAACAAATTTTATCTAATCTTGCAGATAAACCGTTACGTTTGCATACAAAATATATTAAAGCGCTGTTTAAAACAAAACAGGCAAGAGAACTATGCTTTTTTCAAGACAACTTTTTCGCTTATGGGTATTAGATCTTTTTGTGATTTCAATTGAAAAATAATAGTAGGCAAACTCTGTTGGAATGTAAAGAATATAATGATCCAATAGAGTATTCATGTAGCAAAGAACATCAATTGAACAAATGTTTTAAATCGATCAATTCACAGATTAAGAACTCTTTAATTAGCAATAAAATCGATATACACGGCTATATAGTAAATCGATGTCGAAGTACATTTTCGCAATGTTTTCTGAATACCACTTGATCTTTTTGTCACAAGGAGAAATGCATTCTGCAGTCTCAGCTCTGCAGGTTTGCAGATTCGTATTACAGACATGACATTTCCTGTTGTACGACAAGCCATCTCTACAAAAATTCAACTGAAGCTAATTACGACATTCTTTATACAGGTAGTACAAATACTCTGCATCCATATAATAGAAAATTGATGGTTTCAATTCAGTTCTTAGAAGATTTATGAAAGCTTTTTTTCTTCAAGAAAATGATGATAAAAAACTCGAATGGAAAAATAATTATACTTGTGGAATATTTATGCTGAAAGCATTGTTTCACTTAGTATGAGCAGTTTCGTCGGCAAGGCAGTAAGGTACGAAAGTCAATAATTACAAAATCCGGTCAACGACTCGAGTTGATCAAGGAATGTTACATAACATGCGGTAAATGTTCTGTCTAAATTATTCTCGATATTATAATAATAACTTGAGACGACCACCGGGACTCTGTACTAGGTACACATTCCTATCAACTGTTATCGCAAAGCTCTTATCAGCTCAGAAAACTTGATAAAACACTGCTCTGTTCACGCACCACTCGCACCCGTTCAACATTATTAATGGCATTCGTTGCTATAGTAAAGATTAGATTCGAACTATTAGCGAAAACTTGTAAACCTTTAGTTTGCATTGAATAAATAATGATAAACATATGTGATGTAACAATGATCAAAAATTTATTATTAACCAAGGAACACTGACGAGTGCAATACAATTTCGTTTCCTAAAATAGAATCGGATTTTTTTCTCTGGCATAACATTTTTAGCTGAACGTTCCTTTCCTTCTGATAAGTTGTCTTTCAATGCAATTGCTGCCAGATTGTCACTTTATTGTAATGCCTACCATGTGTAAGGACATAATTGCTCATTATACAGGCAGTGGCAGTTAGTCTTTGCAGACCAGTTTTTCGTCTCAAAAGGCATGATTACGAGTCGTCTGTCGCAGACTTTCTTCGATTTCTCGACAGTGTTTTCCTTTTTTTTTTTGACAAAAGTTGCGTTGGTCACACGTTGTTCCAATAGCTCGAGGCGATAGTGATGCAACTCTTCACAATTTAATCTTTCCTTCTCATACTGTATATAGAGTGAAAAAAGTGTTATTTTCTCCTCTTAAAGCATATACTGTTGCAGTTATATCAGTTCTATCGTACAATTTAAAAAAAGATATTTAACGCTTTATGTTTAATCGTTTGAAGTAGCATTCTGAAGATCTAAGCCGATTGGTTTAATTGTGTAATGGTAATTATGCACTTCTAAAGTGCACATGCAACGCAATGTGCAATAGCTTCCTTAAAGAAAATGAAACGTTACTAGACAACTTTATCGTGAGATTAGACATTAGACATGAATGAGTTTACTAACTCAGGTCCTTGTAATATAATCTAGATAAATTCTCAGAATGCTAATTCAGACTTTGCAGAACAAATTTTTTGTTAAATTAAATCACTGAATGAAAAAGATAATGATTTTAACCATTGGACTACATGCACCTTTCCTCTCTAAATACGAATCAGTAAAAAATTCTCTAATTGAAATAATAGTTAGACATTTCACTGATTAACCAATGATTCCGGACTTATTCACTAATCAGTTCAGTAACACGAGAGTAAATTATGTGAAACATAACCTCTAAGTTTTAAAGTTAAGCGCTGTTGTTACTATTTTACTTAAGTAGCAAAAACAATTCGTTCATGAAATAATTGTTTTAATTTTCGGGCTGGAAGTCTGCTGAATTAACTTAACGCGTGTGTACATGGCAGTCCAATCTTGCAAGTAAAGCAATATGTGCGGTTATTTGTCATTTAAAAGCATCGAACTTTTAATCTTTTTTAATATGTGATCATATTTACGCCTAAGGCGCACCTCTGCCTGTCTTCTAGATCGCTGTATTTATATACGTCTTCATATTCTAATTTTGTCTACTTAATTAAGTATAGTTAAAGATTAAGTTTTGCTTAAAACTCTGTAGGCTTTGAGGTACACATTCTCAACGTGACACTCGCGCTGCGCGCTTGATTTTTGAGACATTTGTAAATGCATATTTTTTGAACCACCTTAAAATAAATAAAAAAACTACAATCCCTTTTTCAGACATTTTTCTCTATCTCGCCTTGTTATGCTAAGAGACTGAGAAAACTGTTTGGCTGGAGCAACAAAATTTGTTTGTTGGGACCTTTTGTTCGCCAAACAAAACTGTTTTGTTACCATAACCAAATTTTTTTTGAGGCAAGTAAAGTATTTTTTCACCCCAGTGCAATACTTTCTTGATTTGACAAAATTTGTAAGTTAACCTGACAAAATACTTTTGCAAGGTCAACCAAATTATTTTTGTATCGCAAACAAATTGTTTTCCTGTCTTTAAATGGTAATTATTACTAAGTTTAATTTCAGAGCAACTTATTATTTCGATAAATGTTATTGAATAAAAGAAATTATTTGAAGCTAATTATATAATTCAGTGATCCAAGCAAGTCATTCAGAAGTAAAAGTCAGTTTAAATTACAATTTAACAAATTAGTCAAAGTATTTGATAAAAAACAGTTTTTTTTACAACTGATGCAAGTTTTGAGAGCACATCTCGACGAAACGATATATCTTCAATAAATCCTCTATTGTTGAAAAATCTATCAACAAGTCGTAGCTGACGTCTCTTCGCTGAAGTCCAAGGCAAATGTACCCGAGAAGTAGTCGCTTCGTATCGCATGCACCATGATGTTTATTCAAAGCACTTTGATTACTTATTTAAACAGCACGTATCCAAATGACAGAACACGCGACTTCACCTGGATTACCCGCCATGATGGAAATGAACTTACACACGTGAGCACGTGGTCCCACTCTACTATTGCGCATGTGTGGTTGCATATTTCGTTGGTCTAACTAAACAGTTTTGTTGGTTCAACAAAAATTTGTTCAGAACAACAAAATAAGGCTCAACAAAACAATTTTGTGTTAAGAACCAAATATTTTGTTTGATCAACAAAATAATTTTGTGCTAACAACCAAATTTTGCTCTGACAACAAAAACTGCTCAACAAAATGGTTTTGTTGCGATTAATACATTTTTTTCTCAGTGTAGGATTTTTGTTTTCATATTATTTTTTATGGATAAAGCTAGTCTAAAGCTTTAAAATCTAAAATCTAAAGCTAAGCTAAAGATAGTCTTCTTTTAGATTTTTTTTTGTGTCTTGGCGTAATATTCAAATTTTCGATTTTCTGTATATTTGAAACGTTTCTTAATGTTTAAGGATAATAATATTGTTAAATAAATAAAAAGTATTAAAAAAATCAGTTTTTTATAAAAAAAACTTAAATTTTCACATTTTTCATTTTTACTATGTAGATGGCCCAATAATCTTATTAAGCCATTCTTTAAACTTCAAAGTGACGATGCTCGATACAAGGGGGATCGAACAAACTCAAAATGACTATATTTATTGGTAATAGGACTGAAAAGTTTCTTTTTGGCGTTATGAACAAATCTGTTAAAATTTTCAAAAAAAGCTGACCACTGGGCGGATCAATACAAAAATTTTCAAATTTTTTATTTTTTGTGTATGGAAATTTTTTTCTTCTTTTTGTCGTGGTAAAGTTTATCAGATGAAAAAAAGCGAACACTTTTTTTGTTCTCAATATACCATTTCAAAAAATGACACAAAAAACAAAACAAATTTTGGATCCATATATTACATCAGTCAGTAATATTGGAATCGTGAATAAGAAGTTTGAGATGTAGTGAAAAAATGGTTGGAATATAAAAACGAGAACTTTAAAGGGATAATTAGTGATAATTAGATTTATTTGCATTAATAATAATATGAAAAATTACATGTTTTTCTTACTTGATTTCCATCTAAGGTTCACTTCCATAAACTTTACACTAAACATTTTTTTTTAATTTTTCATACACAAAAATGTTAAGAATTTTAAATTAGAAATATTGTGAGAAATGTTTTTCATTTTTTTTTTAATTGTTCGTAATGCCACGAAGAAACTTTACAGTGCCAGTAGCAACGAATGCAAACATTTTGAGTTATTTCGGCCCACTCTAATGCTAAAAACAATATTTCCGTGTCATTTTAACCCTGGGTGTAGGTGAAAGATTAATTACTTATTAATACAATAATATATTTTTAATTTCCATCCATAGGGAATTTGATCACCAATTTCTTAAGCTGGATTTATAAAACAAATGCAATTTAAAATAATTAATTACCTTTATCGTGTTTTTTATCTGCTTCGTCTAAAGAAAAAAAATTTTAATCTTCTTTGTTTTAAAAGACTTTTACGTTTTAGTCAATGTTAAACACATATAATTATTGAAAGTAATTATATATAATGAGAGGAAAATTCTTGTTGACACTTCAGACGAACATTCTCTCTCTGGTCATCCTCTTATCGTTAAAAGAAACATTTTTTACATCACTATAAATTGGTTAAAAATGTTCTTATTATTTTGATGCACATTTATATAATTAAGACTTAACATGCTTCAATTGAGTAATCTTTTATATTTCCGCAAATCTTTGAAAAATATTTGTAAACCCTGGAGACATTGTTTACCGCGCCTTACGAAAAAATCAATAGATTCGCCGCTTTTCGTCGAGGTTTATTGCAGCTCTATAACCTGTACATTTTACTTTAAAACTGTATAATATTTTTTTAAATGATTCTTAGATATTCCTGAAAAGAGAATTCTGGAACAGTATTCCTTATTCAGCTGAAAGTAAAAATTTAACCATTCCGTAATTTCCCAGTCACACTTGCTGATCGCATCATCTTCGCATTAATTTACAGCTCAGAAAAACGGTGGGATCATTTTGCTGACATCTCATTCGTTGTGTTCTCCAAAGAACAACTTTTTTTAACGCCATCACTATCATTGCATCATATTTTAATTGCAGGCGAATTATTTAACTATTTACTGGAGGAAATGGAGTGAAAAAATTGGACGATAAGAGCGCAAAAAATGGCCGCAGGACGAGTGGACCCTCCCGGTGAGACTGTGGGTTGCCTGGAATGACCCAAAAACAGTTCGTCGCGTACACACGGTGCGGTTTTGTGCGGGTTTTCTCGGATGTAAAGGCGGCCTGGATTGCCACCCCTCCCTCTCACCCGCAGGTCGTAACGCGCTCGGTCGTGTTCGCGAAAGAGTCCCGGTCGCTGGCTACGTGTTTCCCCCGTGTGTACTCGGGGCGCATGCGTGCGAAATTGTGACGTCGCACACTATGACGCCACAGTCTCTCATTGGCAGAGACTGACGCCAGGGGCAGTGGGGAGGGGGCGACACCCGTAAGCCCACTCTCCCGCCGCATTCTCGAGCGTTCTTCTCGGCAAGCAGAAGGTGGAACACGTCTCGCGCGCGAAGTATTATTCCTTCGTGCAGTGAAACCACTCAGAATCGTGCTTTTCCTACTTTATACGTCACCATCGAGATTATCGTAACTGGTGTTTTTTCCGCGCTCTAATTATTTCGGTCAGTGCTGCTACGCGCAGTGATTATTTTCCGTGAGTCGTACCGCGGCGCCTCTCCTTCTCGGCGAAGGAAGTCGAGAACGGGAAACTGTGCTTGATCCTATTTTTTCTATTACGTGGAATATATTTAGCAAAACCTATTCAGTGAACCGAACAGTGCATTCTAATCGTGTTATGAATACGCAGGATACCTAAGTTATTAGCCGTGGAACATGTACTGAGGAGGGTGGCGCGCAGTTTCGTGAAGTGAGATCTTGTTGGGTGAAGAAGACACAGCAGCGAAGATGATGGGAAAACGTACTCAATGTTATTTGTGCGATCTACCCAGGATGCCCTGGGCTATGATCATGGATTTTTCAGAACCAGTGTGTCGCGGATGTGTGAATTATGAGGGCGCCGACAGAATAGACCTTGTCCTAGAGTCAGCCAAACAGCTCAAAAAAGCTCATGGGTTCCAGGAGTCTCGACCCTCTGCCTCGAAAACTTATAGGACTTCCACACACACTGAGCACAACGGCGGCACGAATCTCGATGTTTTACCGATACAGAATGCCGGCCAGAGCCATTCGAGGCATCACAACATCGCCGGGTACTCACAGCTGCACCACAGGAACTCAATAACGGAATTCAACTCCGGTTCCAGGCAGCAGCTGACTCGGCAGCATGAGGAGACTCACGAGATTGCAAATGGTATGAGGAGCAATAATGTGCAGAGGATGTCCAGCGCTCATCTGGCTGCTGTCGCTCATCACGTGAATCTTAGTCACAGCCGGGGCATCACCCAGCTTAAGAGAGGAATCTCGACCATCGATGAGGACGAACACGCCGAAAAGCGACTCTCCCTCGAGGAACAACACCCCGTCAGGCCACCCTTAACAAGGGGAGATTCCCTCCCGGCTGTGAGCCTTGCAGTCAGTTACGTGCAAGATAGATCCAAGGAGAAACATCCGGTGAGGGCTCCCAGCTTCGACACCGCCACCACTTTCAAGGCCAATGGTAAGCCTCCTTTACTCTCGTGCCTTTAACCGGTCGCACCGGTAGTTCCCTCCCATCTACGTCACTCACTCTATCTGGGGGTTTATCACCGTGGGTACACTGAAACTGGAAGCAAGTTTATACATATGAAACTTTACTACATAATTCAATCATTCAAGGCAAGACTGTCAAAACAATAGGGAAGTATCAAAATAGCATGAAACCAAAAACAATAAAGCTATTATTGACAAAGGACCCCGTTCTAAATAAACTAGAATAATTTCTTTTATTTTTATGAACTATAGTCACAAAGTAGTTAGCTAAATTATTTTAGAATATTCGGACCCATAATTGTAGAGAAATCAATATCAACATGAAATTTTGCCAAAATGAACTGAATTAGTTCTACTATCAAAGGACCCTGCAATATAAAAAGTAGACTGTTAAGAAATGTTCTCAAATATAATATAAATTATTTCCCATTAGATACACATTAATATTCATATACAGTTTATTTTATTGAATATTTTAGACTTTTAAAATGGAAGTATCTATATTAAATTTAAAATACATTCATGCTATAATAAGAAATTGTATCTTAAATTAAATAATTAAACTTCCGTATGAAGTTCTTAAACCCAGTTTTATTGACTTTATATCCCGGAAATTTTACATATGTGTCTTATATACCCAGATGAAGCTAAATATAAATTTTTCATACCAAACCCTTTATTATTTAATCTACGAAGTACATTGGGTCCAATGTACAAGACATCATCATCTTTAGTACAGTGTTCTTAAAGCCAGTTGATCTGCGATATAGAAAAATCAATATCACGCAAATGCAATAGCTCAAACTACTACCACTACAGAAAAGTTTGCTATTCTTTTAATAAATACACTAGTAAAATCTGGTTTATATATATCGACTACTCCATACAATATGGAAAGAAGTTCTTGTCATCAAGAGTAACAGTGTCAAAATCGATAACCATAGACTTAATCCCCTATACATAACTGACACCTGATTTTTTATAGGAATTCTCCCAAATTTGATTCCATATTGTATAGAACAGTCGATATGTACTTCAGGCTCCGAATATTTATATCAGGGTCGCGAAAATTATTCAGTTAAACAATAATTTAAACGATATAGGTTACGGTCGTTACACGAATAAAAGTTGTTATTAAATTAATTATTAGGAAAAATTCGCAAATTGTGTATTTCTTATTTGTATAATTTAATACTTCTAAATGGACGTTTGCGTAATAAGTGAATTCCGAAAACGTCGTCCTTATGATTTTTTTCGTTTTTTTATTAGCCTGTTGATTCACAATGTTTTTTTCCTCACAACTTTAAGTGTGTTTTTAAGAAGCTTAACAACTATGCCAAAATACTTCATCTAGATAATAAATCTTTTCCAGAATGTACCCCGGCCTGCGACTAAAATCTGTCCTCTCGATAAAATGTCCCATAAATTCTCTTTTATTCTCTAGAACTTCATTGGATAGTCAATTTGTTAACGAAAGTTGCCCGCAATGAATTTTGAGTTTGGTAGATCGCCAATTCCGTCATCGATTCAAACTTTGCAACTAAAGAGAGCGATTAACGACCCGGAACTGACGTAATTTTTTGTTTATAAGCACATCTGAACGGTATATCGCAAACCTTGATGCCATGTATATTCGTTTCCTGAATTTAGAGCAGCGGGAACACTAAGCGATTTCTACTATCTTTCACTAGCGGGTACGTCACGCACACATTTATTCACTCGGTATCTCGTTGTTGCACATGGAGGAGCAGCTGCGTGCGCAAGTGCGCGTTACGACATGTTTACACATCATTGTTACAAACGATTCTTAATATGAATTCTCCCGGTCAGCAACGTGGACTCTTCGTTTCTCTTATCGGTCGGCTCTAAAAATAGGGGAACTAGTGATCCAACACTCAGACATCTGGCACGAGAACTATGTTAATCGATCAGAGACGAACTCTGTAAACCAGATTGGCCAGATTTAAACATTTTTATGGAAATCAACATGCACGAAAAGGTGCGTGTCTGCCTCTATCTCATTGTGAAGTGACTTTGCCTCAGGGAACCCCAGCTGGAAAGAACGCTCCCCTTTAATCCGGGTGGGATCACGTGGCACGCCTTGGACCTGACGCTCGTCTCCTAAACTTGTTTCTTTGTTCGCGTAATTGACTTCATGGACTGCCAAGATCAATTTTTTTACCTTTCTGGCAGATGAGCTCAATTTATAGCACCCTAAACCTAGTGCCTAAAGGTTAATTGACCTGATTATGGTGGCATAACTCTGTTTTCGTTTTAAGCAATTGTTGTGGAAACATTGAGAACAAACATTTTTCATATTGTATTTAAATTTTATGTTAAAGATGGTTTGAATTTAATTTGAATCTGAATGATTGATTAAAATACGATAACACACTTATACGTAAATAAGTAGATCTAAAAATTAGAATATAAATATAACTTATCTTATTTGAACATCAGGCTAGCAGCTGATTGATTCCACAAAGGAATATATAGCAGCTGGTATGTTCAGTTCCCTTCCGCATTATACTAAAAACTCTAAGGTTTATTTAAATGTTTTGAATTGACTATAGTTTGATGAAATTATTTCAAGCTTCAATTATCTCAAAGTTTAGGAACAAAAATATCTAAATTTAAGTTTCTTTCTCTTTTAAATATCCATCTCAAATGACAGTTCTGCAGAGGGAGTCAGCCTTTTGTGTTCTTCAGGACAATGCCACAATATATGCTGAAAGTGACAGTTACTCGGGTACTTTACAGTTTACAGATTTAACTTAATATTCCTTAGACTGAGGCTGTCCGAGAGTTACAGTTGTGTCTCCGTCTACTCATCGACTCTTTATTTGCGAAATAAAAAACATTGAAGTAAAAGCACAAATGGCAGTATACACTCGCTAATTATGGCAAAAATTCCAGTACCTCTACTTGTCCCTAATTCTTCACTCTAAAGTCGACGAACTGCTTAAATTACTAGTTCAATGTCGTTTTTCGTCCATTTTTAGATAATGAGATAGATGATTGAGTGATAATGTATGTATGTGTAAAATAGTCTACAACTTGCACGTGATGGAAGACTAAAAAATGTTGTGACGTCTAACCAAGTGACGTCATGCCATGACATATATTTAGACCAATGAATGAGTCTATTGTCGCTTGAATAGGAATCTACTCAAGTATGAGACACTTTCATTGCATTTAAAGATGACCGTTTATGTCGGGAGTCGATTTAAGATAGGATTCTCTCAAAGAAACTCTGTTTGCTATAGTCACTGCGAGAAAAATACATTTCTGCCAGCTGCACGATAAAGTTCTTTCGTCCTGCGATAAGCCCTGCAAATCTGGCCAACGTGTCTTCGCATGTGCGCTATCAGTTATCAGCTTTTTAAGAGGCTCGAATCAGGAGTATAAAAGCAATCCTGTGTGATTGCATAATTCCTTGTTAAGCACAAATGAGTTGTTTTCATCTAAAGCTTGTTTAATAAAATGACTCACAGTACGGATAGCACAGTTATGTGAGTTAATTATGGAATTTTTTAATTTGCACAAATGCTTCATTTGCATGGGCTTCAAGTTCAAAATATTTGAGCTTTTATAATGTATTGTTTCCGTAGAACAAACAAAGCCTGGATAATTGAAAAGGCACTCATTATTTTTCAGTTATACTATAATTTTAGATAGCAGAAGCATATTATGTGGTAATACTACTGGATGGTAATATGAAACTCTTGCACCTTCCATAGTTAATTTTTCTTTTCTTATCTTTTAATAAAGTTCTGTAATCGGATATGCGCCACCTCAAGTGGATTAAACCAGCAAGCAACTCGTATTTCTCTCCGGAAAAAAGAGAGTGATCGAAGCTGATACAGACGTCGTAAAGTGCATGCAGTGCAAAGGAGCTCTGGTTTCGATGCACTTGCAGATTTTTCACATTTAAGCATCTTCGATATGTCGATTGATGATATATTTCCCGCGCCCTGTTTCATGTTTATTGTATTATGGAATAACTGATGAGTCCTCTTTTTGTCGATTAGTTCATTGACGAAGCTCACGACAAGATTCGCATTAACTAAGTCCATTCACACATGCTGACATGCAAGCGATAAATGCGTTCAAGTCCTTGGTCTTCGACCTTTTCAGACAACTCGGCGCTTTCTAAATCTAAACATTAATGTGTTTTCAAGCTAAGCTAGGAAAACCCGCTCATAAATTATCAAGTCACTATTAGTCACGTTTCATTCCCTGTACCAGAGTGGAATTTAGGTATCTACGAGAAACGAAGATCCTGCATATGATATCTGGATTAGGAAACTATATTCCTGGGGCCCCGAATATTTTCCTGGCCATGTGCCTGAGCCAGGTATCTTCGTGTTCGTGACCGAACTGATTTTAAAGCAGTGACGTTGCCAGCCCTTGCAACATCTGTCAATGAATGACTTTAATTACCGTTAGGACAGTTAGGTTGTTAGGTAGTCAGGTAGTAGGTGCCATATAATAATCAAGAGTCCCGAGGGATTACTGCCCGTTTGAAATCGTTTAATGACCTTAACGGATTTTTCCGTGGAATGGCATCCTGATGAGGTCTCTCATCCCTTTTTTTTTTTACGATTTTTAGAAAAAGTAAATTACAATTTGACTTGCGGCGGAGGGACGAGTAACTTTCCTAATTCATATTGTACTAAACTTTTGAGCTCCTAAGGAGTGACGGCATAAAGCTAACAATGAGCTACGTGAAGGTGTAAAGTTAACCCAAGTTTTCTAACTTCAATGATTGCAGATAGTAAATCACGAACCCCTTCTAGAGGTGAGCGTTGAGAGAGGGAATAATTTATGAATTATAATAAATGGAAGTTGCAAGTTATATTGTTATATGTCCATCTTTATAACAGTTATATACAGAAAGTACCGTTAGAAATGTCAGAACTCTTCTTGCGAAAACTGATTGTCTCCTTTCCTCCCAGGGACTAGACCTTCATAAAAAGGGTTTTAAATTTCTGTCTAAAACTATAAACTAGTTCTTTCTGGTAAAAAATCTATATTTTCGATAGGGAGGAAAATCACAGGCGCTTGTTTATTTGCCTGTCTCTTTTTTTCTACACGTCCCTCGCCTTTTTTTATTTTAGAGTCTACTATTTCCGCCTCGAAGATACAGCTTGTACCTACGCGTTCCCGGCAAAAATAGATAGGCGCTGGCAAAGATCGGCTTCTGGAAATAAACATGGATCATGATGACAGTTCTAGCATGGAAAAAATAAGCATCCATCTGCCATTACTTGAGCGGAAATCCATAGACCGACACTTTTGCTCAGTTTATCGCATTCATTGTGGAAAGATGGGTATAATGGGACAGGACGCGAAAACATTTTAAACCCGTGTATCCGCTCTTTTATTTTTTTTTTTTTAAGTAAATGCTTTGAAATTCTTAAAAATATTACAAATTGTATTTGTGTATGGCAATAATTTATTGTGGGCAGAATATCTTCAAAAAATTAAAATATTATGAGTTCTCTTATCTGCTATCTGAATGATATTTATATAATGCTTTGAAACAGCAACAAACAGGTTTATATACATATATAACTGTAGCGCGATGGTGTTATATAATCTATTTTTACTACACTTATGAATTTCATTATCACGAAAATATATGATCTCTTTATCATCAGCTACAACATTTGAGAAATCCCGAGTTTTATAATGCTCACAAATTTGATAAGATAACCGCATAGATAAGCCTTTGATGAATGAAGCTCAATGAGGAATTAAGGAAAAAGTTTCTCGTTTGTTGAAGGCGAATGTCTTTAGAAGATATTTTCTACTAAAATTTGAAGTTGTCTTCACATTTCGTTACTATCCCATGAAAGGAATCTTCAATTCTATAAATATGTTGTACTCAAGTGCAACATAGATAAAGTTAAGCTGCAGTCTCTGATGTCATTTCCGTTTTTAGTGTTAAATCTCCGGAAGGCAATTATCACTATCAGATTATTCGCTTCCTCTGAGATGAAGTATTGTAACGACCTCGATTTCTGAAGGCTAAGAAGTAAAAATTCTCCATATGTTCTAAAATAGATCTCTAATGGCCTAGAACGGGGCTTCCCTCTTCAATTATTATCAGAACCTTCGCTCTCATCTTGCGGCTTGGTGAAGCGTTTAAGCTTTGAGACAACGAAGTTCATTATAAGCGCTTGTTATTGAGGTTCTCACGTTGCGTCAATTTCCGGAGTAAAATCATATCTACCACAGTCAGTCAGCGACACCCTGATGCAGGTTGGCTGAGGTTGTCAGACCTACGGAGGTGGTGGTAATGAGAGTGCGCCTTTGAGACTTGAGTTTCGCAACGATGAACACGCTGCGCGACCATACGCTTCATTTATCGCGCAGACCAGAAAACATATATACTGGTTTGCCCTACGTCATCGGGACGAGTTGTACATACAGACTATACGCGTTATGGCGGGGTCGTACTTTCGAAACAAGGCCACTATACTCTACGCGGCGACACTGGTGACTAAGCTGTTGCCCCTCCTACGTATCGTGTCGAATGTACGAACTCAACGTGTACTCGCTGTTTCATGTTATGATTTTTTTTCTGTTTCTAATATCAGATTTTTGTATTTTTCCGTATTCTTTTGCAAGAGGAACCTACTAAACCTTTCAGAATTCTGTTAGGCTTCATACTTCTCCTAAGATGCGCTTTTCAACTGTTATTGAGAAATGGACTGCGATGCGAGCCTTTTAACTCCTA
Source organism: Druon quercuslanigerum (assembly GCA_010014905.2). NCBI lineage: Eukaryota > Metazoa > Arthropoda > Insecta > Hymenoptera > Cynipidae > Druon > Druon quercuslanigerum. The sequence continues at coordinate 26,718 of JAAAKG020215634.1, forward strand.
GTTAGATTTTGCCAATTTTTAAAGATGTTTCGATGGAAACTGTGAATTAGGATTTGAAATAGTATATAAAACTGTAAAGCGAAAACTTATATAAATTGGTAGTAGTTTATTTTCTAATAATTCATGTGTCATAATTAGACATATTAATTGAATATTTTAATATTATTTTCAGTATGAAATCCTTTAAAATGTGATACCTGAAAATTCAAGATCAGTCAAATTGGCTCGTTTTAATCTAGAATACTTTACTAAACCTTTATAAAATTTCATTGTTTGCTTCCTCAGTTTGGCAAGATTCCAAAGTTTAAGTTAAAAAATTAATAATGACTTAATTTTAAATTGTTTAAATAAAAATAGTCCATAAATGGTGTAGACTGTAGATCGAAAATTGAAATTATTTAAAGGAACTACTACCATCATTATTGATTCCAAGGTTTGATTTCCATTGTTAAATTATTGAAAATTATGTTATTTTCTTTTCTTTGTAATACTAAAGAGTGGCGACATCAGTTCCATTTAAATAATTTTCTTACACTCTTGTTTTTGACGACTTTTTCTAACAATCTGTGCAATTTTCGCACAAAGGTGAAACCACTGTCTTCGAAATCGATTCATTATGCATGCAGTGAATCATAGCTTCCAATTTTTTCAAATTTAGAATCACAAATACGTGGTTAGTTATTCACTCTCAAAGGATGTGTTAATATTAATACTATCGTCTGGCTTTTGTCTGACCCCAAATACTAAATTTTTCTATGTGGGTTATAAGATTTAGGATACGAGAAATTTCAAAAAAAGTGTTCTCGATCAGTATCATCATCCCAGGGGAATTTCTTAGCCTTCGCCTTACACCCATGCATAAAATCTGTTTCGACTCATCTAAAATAAAATCTACGCGAAACAATTGTTCTCAAGTTGCCATTCGATGAATTTCTAAAATAGTCAGAGGATCTGTTGATAGTATATATATTGTTGATAGTATATATAGTATATATACTATATTTTATATCGCACGGTATTCAAATATTGATACCTATAGCCTATATTGATTTTCACGCATTTCTGCGCAGTGATGAATGTCTTAACATTTCTTGACACAATCGAGATTTTATCGAAACATATTCAGGTGTGATTAAAATGTGAATCACAAAACTGCTCTTAGCTTATTTGTACTTTCCTGCATCCTTCAACTTAAATGAACACTCTGTGTACACATAGTAATTTAAATCGAGTATCGACTACAACTACTTGTATAGTAATATACAGACATAAGTCAGTCGTTATGCGTTATTTCAGTCGTCACGGAAAAGTACCAGTCACATGTTTCGTGGATGGTTGCGTGCTCTTCAGATCACTTTAGATCTCGGGAGTTCCTACCGGTTTTCTCGTAGATGAACACATTTCAATATAAGATATTAGGTTTCAGATAGGATTCGCGTGCAAGTTGTCTATTTATTCCCTGTAACTTGCTGTTTTTGCGGATACCATCACGCGGATGCTCGTTCTTTTCTACCGCCGAATGTTAATATCGGTTGCCATGTTGCAATGGCGCGCTGATTGTTTTTAATCGATTGTTTAAATCTCTATCTTTCTCAATAAAGCTTTCAGCAAGCAGAAGACCAATCAAATGTTTTTTGAAAGGCAAAGAGACTTGGATAGGCTTAAAAGGTATGCATGGCTTTCCACAAAAAGTACCAATCTATAGTTCCTACAAAACATAAATCCGTGGTCTCTAGAAACATTGCTCATCCTCTGTCCAAACATCTATGACAAATTTTAAATCAAATAGAGCTAAAAATCCTTGAAACAGATGCGAAAGAGTCTGTATTTGTCTACAACTTTGCTTCTTGATAAAGGTATCTCTTTATCAAGTTTCATTATTTCGTGCATTGCCTGATTCTATAATTATAACTCAAGTTCAAGTAGATTCTTCCTTTTTGTTTTTTAAAATTTTGAAAACATTCTCACGTAAATTTCTAGAATAAATGTTAGATAAGAAAGTATATTTACAGATTATTTTGTATTTCTCTTCAATTGTTTGAAAAGGTGGAACGCAGTTGGACAAAGTGTAGATAATATTTGGCCTCGAAGAAAAAAACATGAGTCAACGAACGTCGCACTTTAAAAAGTAATACATTCGAAAAACAATAAAAAAAGTAAGATCGAACGTTAAGAAGGCTGGCTCGATCTAACATATCCCAAAAATTGCGTGACGTAATTCAATTATCCCTATCTGCCTCTGACTATTTTTATAAATTTTTCGCTAATGCAATTATTTTTTAACTTTTTCTTTAAAAATATTTTCAAACTTCTTCACTAGATTCGATAAAAAAAACGTACCAACCATCCAAAAAATCAAAACTTCGCAAGATTTTAAGTAATTTTTAAAGATTTCAATTAAATTTAATGAATTTCAAGGAATTTCAGATTGTACGCAATTTCAAGAAGTTTCGTCTGATTAAAAAAATTTCAAGATAATTTACAGGATTTCAATGTTACTGAAGTTTGCAACGTTTATAAACGAAATTATAAAATTTCCAAAATTTCTTCTACTAATTATTTGCACCTGGTGCCAGGTAAAACAAAAATTAGTTTAATCCCAATTATTCTTAATAGCTTCCTAAGTTTCACACATCCAGGCACATTAAAAATTATATATAAAATAAAAAAACAAATATTTATTTTCGTTTCTAAACGTTGCAAACTTCAGTTACGTGGATTTCAAATTATTTCAAGGGATTTGTAGGGATTTTCCTAGACCTACCCTATACAAGGACGTTAAAGATTAAAAAAATATCAATCGACGTCACAGGATTTGAACAAATTTGGGGTATTTTACAAGATTACAAGAAAATTTTCAAGAAAATTAAAAAATTTTCAACGGATTGCAAAGGGTTTAAGGAATTTGAAGGCATTTTGTAGAATTTCTATGGAAAACAGAGTAAATGAAATAAAATTTTAAGGGATTTCTTGGGATTCTAAGGAATTTTTACAGATTTCATTAGATTTTATGGGTTCTCAGCAGATTTCAAAGATTAAGAGATTCTTAAAGGAGTTTGAAATGATACTAAAGGTTTCCAGATATTCTACGGGATTTTAAAAGATCTAAGTTCTAAGGAATTAAAAAAATATTACAGGATTTTAAGAAAAATAATGTCATTTAAATGATTTTCAAGAATTTCATGGGATTTCATAGGGTTATACAGAATTTCCAAAGATTTATGGGGATTTTAGAGAATTTCAAAGATTACATATATGTTTCAAGATGTTTTACGAGATTCTGCTCAATTTTTGTGCGATTTCAAAATTTTAAAGAGGTTTCAAAGAACTTCATTGGATTTCATACAATTTAAAAAGGATTTTAGAAAGATACCTAGGATATCAGTGCTATTTAAAAGATTTCAAGGGATTCCAGCTAATTTATACATAGCTTTAGGGAATTCTATAAATGAAATTTCATGGAACTTCTAGGGATTTCTGAGGATTTCAAAATATTTCACCATAATTAGGGATTCATAGGATTTCAAAGGATTTCAAAAGATTGACTTGTTTTCCGGAAATTTTTAGATGATTTTATCAGATTTCAGGGGTTGTTAAAGGATTTAAATGCTTTTAGGGTATTTTTAAGGAATTCAAAAGAATTGTACGCGGTTGTATTTAAAAAATTGTTAACCCCTCGATTTAATATTTCAAAAATCGCATTACACTATTTTACTATTACTTTCCACATTTATGTTACTATTGTCATTATTTGGAATATATCAAGTGAGCCCGAGGCCTTTTATTTTTAAAGTAAAAAAAGCCGGTTCATCTGATTTTCGCTACACTCTCATGAATGATAATGAAATATGAATGAAAGTATATATTATAGTGCCTAGACTGAAAATTCAATTCCTATCTCGCCCCAGAAAATTATTTTGACATGTCTAATTTTTTCATGTGCCGCATTAATCGCGGTCAAGTCTTTACTTATGCTAATACGTGGCTTAATGCTAATGCGTCGGAAAATCGCCTGATATCAAGCATGGTGCAGTCTGACAGTGGCTAAAAAAGACAACGGTTATTCCAGACAGCCACGTGTTTGAGAGAAGCCGTACCAATGTTGTTCCCGGATTACGTCACTCAGGTATTCAAGTATACGACGAAGACCGGTCATGCATAATGTGTGTGACGGTGACAAACATTGCGACATGCATGAACCATTAAGAAACCATCGGTTGGTCCCCTGCTCCCGTCCCCTCGCCTCTACTCTTCATCGACCACATCCAAGTCCAAGTCTCTTGTGACGTCATGATATTGCATGCAACTTACGTACATAAACAAACGCGCATTTTAACTCGTTGAAGTATCAAGAGTTCGTATCCCACGCTACCATATGCTAACAAAAGACAGTCTTAAAATGGTGTACAAATTGAGCCTAGAAAGCCTGCTTATTTCTTCTTTATTATTTTCCATGTATATTACAACTAGAGTTACTGGAAGTTGTACAATTTTCCAGGAATTTTAGCCAAAGGAAGGGAAAATTGCATAAAATACCTTCCGGGCGCCTAGGTCAAAAATTGTATCCGATAGTTTTTTTAAAAATTGAAGCTGAATAAACTACCCAGTGATCCCTCGAAGCCGATTTTTGATTCCTTGTTTTTGCAAAAGTCTATACGAAACTAAATATTTCTACTTTAATAGATGAAATTAGAGTATATTTTTATAAAATTTGTTTATAGTCGTAACAATTCTTATTATGGGGAGGGGGGGGGGCTTACTAGGGAATTTATTCAGCTTCAGTTAAAATAAAAATTTAAATCGTATAAAAATTGTGACCTGTAGACTGATTTTCCATAAAAATCCAATTCTGAACCACTGTGCGACAGACCATTTTAAAGATTTGAACGATTTTAATTCTCTTCGTGTAAATCAGAATTGGAATTATTTAAAAAAAAATTCACATTTCGTGTACAAAATTGCCTGTTCAATGAAAACATAATTAGTTACGAAATTTCTTATTCTAAAGTAAAAGTTATCATTTATGGGAGTTTTTTATGTAATTTATTTATTTCTTATCACAAAATGAAAATTCCTGTAATTATTATACCATGATAGTATTAAAAAAATTACTTTTCTAGTCATAATTTTAATTTCTTTGGAAAATTCCCTATTCCAAGCAAGAATTATGATAAGGAAATGAAATAAAAATCCTGCAAATATTTAACAACTATTCTGACTACTATAAATATTAACAATTATAACTACATACCTTTACAATTCTTAATGTTTTTTGTCAACTGCGAGGTCAACTGTCTGCACCGTTTTTTTCCGGTTTCGAGATAAAGTAAAACCTTGGGGTTTTTCTGCCTTCCTGCGATGAACTTAATTCTACTTGTAAAACTTACAAGAAAGACTAAGCAAAATGGGTGCATGCGAACAAATATTTATAGGAAGACTCTGAAAAAGAAAATTTATGTTTTCACGATACATAACGCGTAGATTAAATATCATGAGAATACAATAATATGAAAATTGTATTTTTTTTTTAAATCTAGTGAAAGTGTTCAAATTCCAGTAAATTCATAGTTCTTTACGAATGTCACTTCCAAATTATTCATATAGACTAAAAATGAAAAAAAAAGAAAACTTTAATGTGGAAAGGGGTCTGGACCATGAAGGGGCTTAAATCATTTTATTTTGGAAACTTTGAAGTTGAATAATTTGAAGTATTCTTATTTGGACAATTTTTGCAATTTCGAAATTGAAGCACAACAAAAAAATGCAAACAATTTTTAGTTCGTGTCGCTCATGCAGATTTAAAATTGAATAAATTTGAAAATGGAATTAACAAAAATTAATACCCTCCCATTTTCCCTTTAGCTCCCTAATTGTTAGTTATTCTAAACGTAATTTAAATAATATGAAATCTCTTCATAATGTAAAAACCTTATTGATAATCGTTCGACTTAATAATTTATGTTACCCTTTCCCGGAAGCTTTTTGATTATTAATGCGAGAGTTCGACATTTAAAGGCGAGCCAGTCAGTTTGACCTTTAAATTTAAATTCGATACTAGCGACATTTTTAACAAGAGATGGCATTTATTTGCACAAAGTGTTAGCAGCCATAATTTAGATGCATTGATCGAAGGTCAACAAATTCAATCCTCCAAAGAGGGGGTCACGTGTCTCGCGTGTTAACTGCGAAATTTCATTAGTGAGTGTCAGAAATGTCGAGTGTACATTATCAGAATGCACGATACACCACAAAGCCATCAAATGCGTGTTTAACATTCTACTGTGCGCAAGTTAGTCTGATACCGTGTCGCGCATAGAAAAGTACTATGTATGGAGATTTAGTCACGAGAGTAGTCAATGCATTTGCATCAAAGGGAAACATAATCTCGCGATTTTAAGAAGTGTCGCTGGCACTTTTAGTAACTTTTCTTTCAATAAATTAATTCAGAGGGTTTAGGATTAAATCTAGGTCTATATACTGTCGTCCGAATCAAAAAGGTACACAAGTGATATTGTCGCTTAGTTTGTAGATAGAGAAGTCGATCACCTTTTCCATGCCCATTTTTAAAAGAATAACCCGAAACCATATCATAAACATGTCCTTTTACCTTTGACGGCAGTATATATTTCTGAATTTTATTGTATTTTTTTGAATTCCTTTAAATTCAAAATAATTCATCTTGTTTCATTTTCTTTAATTATTTTTTATTTATCTTGAATTTATATTATTTTCACCAAGTTCTCTTGATTTCTTATAAATTCACTCCAATTCTACTAAAAGAAATAGAATATTTTTAAAATTCTAGAAAAAATTCTTTCTGAATGCTTTCGAATTCTGCTAATTTGGAAATTACCCTGAATTCTTGTAAATTTATTTCGGAATTCTCTTAATTTCTTCTGCATTATTTGGAATTGTCTTAAATTTTGTCAATCTTCCTGAATTCTTCTAAATTCACTCCAGTTTTATTGAAACTAATGGAATATTGTGGATTTATAAAATCTTTTTGAAATTCACCGTGTATTCCTATTATTTTATCCTGACTTCTTTTTAATTCTTGCTAATATATTTTAGATTCTTCTAAATGCACTGGAATTTCACTGAAATCAATTAAATATTTTGAGTTGAAGATTTTTTTTGTTTAATTCATTTAGAAATCAACCTGAATTCTAATTCATGTATCCTGCATTTTTTCATTTCTGTAAATTTTTATTTTATGTAATTATGTTATGTAATTCACTCAAATTCTTATTATTTTATCTAATTCCTCTAAATTTCATTGGATTATTCTAAAATTACTTTAATTTTACTAAACGGATTTAACTTGAATTGTTTTGAATTTAAACTGAATTATTTTCAATTTTTTCTGAATTCGTTGAAAATGCATCTGAAATTCTTATAAGTTTTATAGAATTCTTTTCAATTATTTTAAATTGAAACGAAACATTACTCATATTATGTATTCCCATTAGTCTCTTTTTGGGTTAGAAATTAGTCAATTTTGGTTACTTTTTAGGTTTAGATGGGTCACTCTCACTTTTTAAAATAAAATCAAGTTGTGACAGCCTTGAGCATTGCGATTTTATCATTAGATTGGGCACAACCATAAATTTTAAATCATCCTAATTCATTTTGAGTATGTACCAATTAAAACAAGAAACTTAATTGTTTTTTTTTCTTTTCAGGAGCCTATGTTGGTCCACAAATTCCGTTGGCCCCAGCTAATGTGCAAACAAATGGTGGTGGATCTCCTTTGCGTCCAAGAACAAGTCCGCCACCACCACCTCCACCATCTCAGGAAAGCACAGGGGAAAATCAACAGGCCAATCATCATCAGGTTAGTACGTATTTTTTAAAAGGATTTTTGGTAATCTTATCTTTTTCGATTAAATGTTTTCCTTTTTTTTAATTCAAGACTTGCGAGCAGATTAATTTGAGATTAAATTGTTTACTGGAATGTCAAGGTCGACTGCGAATATTCTTTCATCGGAATGTTGGGAATAGATAACATTAAGACTATTTAATATGATTAGAAATTAGCTTAGAAAGTGAATTTAATATTTATAAACTCCGCAGTTTTGATCCAATTTAAAACGTCTTTCAATTAATATACTCTAATTATGAAAATGGAAGTTTCATTTAAGGAATATGCCTCAGTCGAATTCAGAATTTAATTGGAAAGGATACCTTTTATTTCAGGGATTATATACAATTTTTAGGTAGCATTACTTCACTCATATCCCCGTATTTAAAGGCTCTTTTCCCCCTGTTTTCAAGAAACTTTCTCTCTTGTTTTTCACTGAAATTCGAGCTGAATTAATAGAACCCAATAAGAAAATCAACTACATCTTTTTAAAGTTGTTTTTGTTTGAAATTTGAAAATTTTACATTTTGGCTCAAGACTTAATTGTTTTATTGAAAGTGCAACCATTTTGGATAGAAAATGTGTCTTTTTTTTAAAAAAATCAAAATTCGTCTTTTTTGGTAGAAAAGTCATCTTTAGTGGTTAAAAGAGAATTTTTTATTGAAAATTCAACAGTCTTTTGGTATAGAAATTTCACGTATTTGCTTAATATTCGACTGCTTGTCTAAAAAATAATATGTCTTGATTGAGAATTCAAGTACTTTCTTGAAAATTCATCCGTTTTGGTTAAATTCAACTATCTTTTACTCAAAATAAAAATATTATTTCTTTGAAATATCAGCTCTTATATTTTACATTTAGAATTCATCTCTAGTTGAAAATTTGGTTTTGTTTTGTTGAAAATTAATTTTTTTGATCTGTTTGAAAATTTAACTGCCTTCTAAAAAATCGTATTTTGGGCTTGAAAATCCAACTAAGTTTTTGGTTTAAGTTCAATCTATAATTTAATGTTATTGTGTAGATTATGGATTCAAATATTAAGACATTTTTTTTTAGGGAGCCACAAGCGGTCCGTCCCCGATGGCCGCCCTGATGTCAGTCGCAGATAATCTCACATCCCCCGAGCCAGTGCCACAACCACCAAATAACACGAGTCCAACCAGCAGAAGCCCACCAACCACAGCCACAAATGCTCAACAGCAACAACAACAACGTAGTGCTTCGAGAGGCTCGCAACACAGCCCAAATGGTTCAGGTGTGTAGAAAACGAAGAAAGTTTTTTTAATTTAGAAGAAAGTCCCAAAATTTGGGTATTGTAACCTTTTCAAATTAAAACTTCAGTAGAATAAATCAAACGTCAGTAAATTATCAATAGTTCCTCAAGAGCTACCTCAAATTTAAACATTATTAGGCCTTTTACAACCAAAACTTTTTAATTTTAAATCAAAAATAGTTGAATTCATAAAAAGTACGGTTTTCCAACGAAATAGTCGATTTTAAAACTAAATTGTTGAATTTTCGAGCCAAAAAGACGAATATTCAACGAAATAGTTCAAGTTTTTAACTAAAAAAGAAATATTGATTTTTTAACCAAAAATTATTTTTATTTTCAATAAAAAATAGTTGATCTCACAATCAAATAAATTTTTAAACAAATAGTTGATATTTCTTCCAAATAAGTTGCATTTTTAACCCTAAAAGATTAAATTTCTATTTAAAGAGATGAATTTTTAAATAAAAAATACGAATTTTCAACAAAACAGTTTACTATTTAACCAAAAAAGATCTTTGAGCCAAGAAAGAAAAAAATTAACTAAATATGTAGGATAACAACTAAAAAAGGTTTTTATTTGAATTAAAAAGTAGTCAAATTCATTCAATAAAGACGATTTTTTAATAAATTAGTTGAATTTTTAAATAAAAATTATTTTCTACTCAAGAAAGAAATGAATGACAACAGAATTATTGAATTGTTCTTAGAACTAGATTTAATATCTCATTTCATCAGAGTGCAGCAAATTAAAAAAATACCTATCTCTTTGAATTCCCTTCAAATTGAATTCCACATACTACAAATATTGGAACTTGGATCTCAATGAAAATTTTGCTTCAATAATCATGGAACCGCGAGAATTTTTGGATTTTAGAAGTTCTAAATTGGATCGGTTACTTAATTACAAATTTTTCTTAAGTGATAATATTCTACTTCTGTTAAAAAATTAAAATATTTTGTTTTTTTGTAGGGTCTTCGGGCAGGAGGTCAAGTGGCTCTCGGCACGTGTCATCGACGACGGTGACGACGTCTTCAGAAGGTGCGGTAGCTCAAGCACCAGGAGCTGAACCAGTTTCAGCGCCAACTTTAAAATGCACGTTGTGTCAGGAACGTTTAGAAGACACACACTTTGTTCAGTGCCCGAGTGTTCCGCACCATAAGTTCTGTTTCCCCTGCAGTCGGGATAGCATAAAGAGGCAGGGTGCCGGTTCAGAGGTAAGATTAACCAATTTGTATTAATTTAACAATTTAAAATATCTGTTTATATTTTTAAAATATATCCAATAAACAGTTTAATCCAGTTTTGGATTTTTTTACATATTTTTGCATTGATTACAATTTTTTTAACTACGTTTGAAAAAAATGTTCGGTACGAAAATTCAAATTTCAAAACATTTTCTTAGTTATTGGATGTTTATTTGAATAAAATTAATAACAGTTAAACTTTTTTTCGGTTACACAGTTCTTCATGACTTAAAAGGATACATTTTTTAAATAACTAATTTATCATTTCGTAGAATGATAAACAAAATTTCGGAATGAATTTCCGTGGGTGAATATTTGTGTTTTGCATCGAATTTTATTTCAAATTTAATTAAATAAAATCAAAGAGAATTGTTTAAACGCAAAAGCACTTATTGCTGAAACTCGCTTTGATTGCAAAAAAAAACTTTTTTCCTAAAGTACATATTAAGTACATATTAAGTTTTAGAATCGATATAGATATGTAGATTGATTACTCGCACTCGAAAATTTTTTTTTAAATTTCTTGTTTGCTGACTTTATTTCTTTTTAGTTTCAATTCTTTTTGTACATTCCTAAAGGTAAACAAAACAGTTCCGAATTTTCGCGGGTACTTAAACACTTTCCAGTGGCAAAAAATCACTAGGAAAAAAATCGCCAAAATCCAGGAATCGAAAATTAAAAAAGTAGCTATACTTCCAGTTTCGATTCTTGGATCTCGTTGATTTTTTCCCTAAAATCTGCAAAAAAGCATGAAGTCTTTTTTGATCTCCAGAAATATAAAAAAAATTGAAACTCAAGAAAATTTTAAAACTTTACAAGTAAGGAATATTCCAAACATTTTTTTACAAGCACGGGTAACTAAGCTGCATTTCTATTGATTCCACATTAATTATACTTTTCTAGAATCCTAATAAAGAACGTGTTGGCGTAAGGACAATTTCCAATTCAATAATTTGTTTTTAATTCTACCCTAATACACATTCACTAAGAACATTCTAATTTTTGGTAGTGGAATTGAATTTGATGATTTCCTGATTTTTTGTATTATTTTTATATGTATGATATTTATATTTCTCAAAATATATATGGATTTTATGATATTCTATTTTTTTTAAATGAAAATTTTTATTTACTTGATTTAATTGATGTAAGATTTTTTAATATGTATTTTTAATAAGCACATCCAGTATCGAATTATTGTATAAAAAAATATTTATAAAATTGTTTTGAAAAAAGAAATGTCCTAAATTGTTAACATTTAAAAAGAGAGGTAAATAAATGTTCGATTATTTTGTTCCTCGAAATAATTTGTTAATGTTTTTTTATTTTAATTCGTATATTTTAATCTTTTAAAATTCAAGTTTAAAAAAACTTTATTTCCTCTACAACTGTAAAAGTTATGTGTGTTATTCTCCGAAAATTTGTACAGATTTAACATTTCTCTTTAAAAATCGGATTAATTATTTTGAAAAAAAAAGCAAATTCTTTTTCTCGAGTCGAATATATAATATAATCTGTTAAAGAGGATTTTTTGTATTAACTTGAATTATTAACAATAATTTACCTCAATTTTGTTTCCAATCAATATTTTATTAATATTTTTGAATAAATGAAGTAAATAATTATAAATTAAAGTCGAAGTTAACTAGTAAAGTTTTAGTTTTATTCTAAAATAAATAAAGTCAGAAATGAATTAAAAACGTTCTAGGGCATCTTTTCCTTAAAAATTTATTTTCTTTTTGTAAAACAGTTAATAGTAAAGAAATTGATTAAATGCTTAAGCATTTCTAATTCAGGTTCCAAATTATAGTTACAAATCGTTATAATTTCAAAATTAAATTAATGAAGTTTATTGTCCAAGAGAGAAAATCACCAGTCCCTTAATTTGTAATTTAAATCTTTCCCAAGCAATTTTAGCAAGAAATCACGTACTAAAACAATTATTTTTGTATTTTTTCAGGTGTATTGTCCGAGTGGCGAAAAGTGTCCACTGGCCAACAGTCAAGTGCCATGGGCTTTCATGCAGAATGAGATCGCGACAATCCTGGGTGAGGATGCGCCGAGCACTGGTCTCAAAGTCAAAAAGGAGCGTGAAACTTAAAAGCCTTCTCATGAAGGTCGAGGCTGAAATTTTCCACCCTTAACCGGGTGTTTTTGATGAAACCGTGAAGGTTCATCAAAATTTGTTTTGGATGGTGGCAGACGTTGGTTTGGAGGACCAATCGTCGACACGAGCCGAAGACGTGGGTGTGATACCTGTGATGTTATTTTGAGACGATCGAGAATTTTGTATCGGCATTTTCGAGTGTCGTCGAAGTTACCGCAAGAGATACGTTGGTTGGTTTTTGAGCAGCAGTCTTTGGCAATTTTTGTGCTGGCACAGGTTCTGTACATATTAATGTAATCGCGGAGAATATACGAAAGAGCATTTTTTTGCCAAGTTCTCGAGACAAGCTACGAAAAAAAACGTAACGTCCTTTGTCGAACGCAAGGATTTGTGACCTTTTTGGGTTCGTACTTAGGCTTGATCGCCTTTCTTCATTGTCTATGTATTTCGCGCTCAACGGAGTACAATTGCGAAAAATTTTATCGATATTTTGTATCATATTTTTAGCAACCGATTCGGTTCTGTATTTTTTGTTGTGACGATTAAAAATCGTCTCTGTTGATCCCTTTGGACAATCTTTTTTTTTGTATTATAAGCACGACGAATATCTTGGACCCAGCGCTCGGGTTTTCTGTACATTCTGTATATGTGTACATATATTATTATATTAATAAAACAGTATGATTGAAAGAGTAATTATCTTTTAATGTACAAAATCGTAATTTCATTCTTCTTTCTTTAAATTATTCCTAGGTATTGCACAAATCGTGTTCAATTTCACCAAAAACTGCTGAATTTTTTAAAAGACTAGACGGGATTCATTCGTGTATCCTCTGGATGAAAAACTTTTGAACTTTAGTTGAACGCTTCCAGGTTCTTTTATAACTGCACTCCTACTTAGTCAGCATTGGATGTGCAAACTTCTGTATATATTTGTACAAAGAAACAGGATAAAAGATTATTGTACGTATAAGCGTATATTTGCGAGATTGAAAAGAAAAGAAGTGAGAGACGCTGTGCATTTTCGATCTCTTTTAAGAGGTGTTCAAGGTCTCTGGCAACTTTTTGCGAATTTTATGTTGGAATTTGGTTCGATAGTCAAGTGACGAAACAAAATAAGAATATCCAAGAAAGCATCGTATGATAAAAAGATTTTAAAAAATGGCATGATTAAATGTAGCAACACATACAGCGACCGTACGTGATTTTTCTCATCCTCGTTGGTAGTTCCTACCCTTTGATGCCAATACAAGTTTTTAAGAACGAATGCGCTTCTCTTACCGTGAGGAGTGGAAACCAAATATTGTATTTTTTCTATGTTTCTTGAACATTTTATAGAAAAAGCTACAAAAAAGATAAACATGGCCCCAATCGGTGAAATAACAACTTTTTGACAAAGTTTTTTTCGAGGTGAACGCTTGTTGTCGACAAAAAAGAAACGCTTCTCACAAAAAGGTATTTTCGTCCGATTTGTTATCAAAGCTCAGATTTGTTAGGAAAAATTCGAATTAAAAAAAAAATTAATTGACGATTTCTGACAATCAGAAGTCGTAAGTAACGACAGACCACGAAACTTACGAATAACGCCTTTGCGAAATTAACTATTTTTCACTGTTCAGTTGGCGATCGTGACTAATGATTTTGAATTCCACAAAGTTACTTTTTTCACGATGCATGGCAATCAACGTGAGATTGCTCGTTGGTTTCCAGGTACTCTCAATGTATTTTATTTGCTAGTCATAAGCTTTTTACTCTCTGGTCAAATTTGAAAAAATAGAAGGTTGTGAAAATTTGGATTTAAGTTCTAAATTTATCTGGAAGTCGTGAGCAGTTTCATTATTTTTTGAACATGCTGCATACGAAGTAGGCACGTCTTCCCAAAGACTCATGGACAGTCACCCTAGTTTTGTATATGATTCAAACTGTTTTCTATATTTCTTGTACGATCACAATAAGGACACAAAGTACGTTTAATAGCAATTGTAGTAGTGGATAATAAAAATTTTCTAGTGTACCATACTTCGAGAAACGCGTTACATTGTACTGTTTATCGTATGTATGCAACAAGCAAAAACAAAATATATGTGTTGATGTGTAACAAATCAGTCTTTTTAGTCAACATTTTCTTCTCCTTCCTTTAAACCCATTTTAGTTAAGTTTAATTATTAATTAATTTAAACTTTGCTTTTAATTTATAATTCTGAATTAAGAAGTGATCTTTTGAGTGAATTTGCGAAAACCTGATTTGTGTATAATTATAGTAAATTTGGAAACAGGTTTCTAAAATATTGAAGATATTTAGCCGGAATTTTTTTATTGGTGAATGAAAACGTGCTCTTCCGGGTTTTTGTAAACGCTGCGGCAGCTGAAGAGAAAACACGTTATTGATCCGTTGGGTCCAGACACCCAGAGCGCCAGGCCAAGCTGCGCTGTCTGGTAGGAACCAACAGAATCTACTCTTAAAGCAGATATATTCACAGGATGGCCACTATTTTAACGATTTTTTTCTCCAGTAAATATTCCTGATTTGTCCTGGATTAGATAAAAATCTACTCTCCGCGAAATCCACCGCTTTTAAAAATATATGCTCAATTGCGAGAGTCGTTAAAAAGATCAGCAAAACTTTTTGCAAAAAATCTATTGTCTTTGAATCATAGAAAAAGTAGGATAAGGAAATTGTTGTTTCTAATAAAAAAATACAGATAAGTGTTTTATTAAACTACATAAAAAATATAAATGATTTAAAAAGTTATTAATAAAACAATTGTTAAATATTATGTTTTAAACATTTTTAATCAGGAAAGGGAGTTGAATGGTATAATTTTGTAAGTAGCGGTGCTAAAAATGCATTTTTTTAAATTAAACAATCAAGAAATTTAATGATTTCAGAATAAAATTTTGAAAATAGGACTTCAAAATATTAAAACTTGAATATATTAAGATATGAATTTTAGAAATTGGATCATTTAAAATTCAAAGAAACTGAAATTGTTTGATTTATAATTAAAAACGTTCAACATTAAATAATTCAAAATTGAAAACTTTTAAATTTGAATAATTTTAAATTTAAAGCAATTAAAATTTGAATTTTTCTAAACAAAAACCTTTTAAACTCATTTGTAATTTTAAATAGCAAACTTAAAAAAATAATTCTGCTCCAGAACGTTGCAACTTAAAAGAATGCGAACTTAATTTGAAACTGAAAAAAATTTAGTGATCGAAAATTGTGATATTAAAAACCTTTTTACTCAAATCCTTTAAAATTTCAATTATTTGGCTTCAAAATAATTAACATAAAATTCTGATTCCAATATTTGAAATTGTACAATTTTAAAATAATTAAAATCAACAGTAACCATCAAGGTTTTCAATATGAAATTTTGAAATATTTATAAGCATTTTGAGGATTTGAATTTTAAACTCCAATATTGTGAAACTTAAAATTCGAAACCTTCTAAAATTAATGTAAGAAAAAACTGTAGTTTCAAGACCTCAAAGATGAAACATTAAAATTGTAGACATTTTAATGACGATCAATATGTTATTAATAAGTATCATATTATCATGTAGTATCAAGTGACATTCGAAACGACTGGATAGATTTTTTTATTAAAAAATGTGATTTCTGTGAAAAAATCACTTATTTTCACCGATCAAAAATTCAGTGTTTTAAATACTACGAGATATATTGTGAACCCTTAAAGATCTCTCTTGTGGGTGGGGCCACCCTCATTCAATCATTCATCTCTAGTTTGATGAAAAATTTCCTAAATTTTAATTTTATTTTAAAAAAAACATATTTATTGTAAGATAAACTACTCCTAAAATTCAAATACGTATTTTTCAAACTTGTAAAATTAAACTAAACTGAATATAACAGGATTCGACGTGCATTAAAGAACCATTAAAGTTTTAAAATTCTTTATTTCTTTTTCCTATTAATGTCAAAGTGAAAGAGGAATTGAAGGACACATCTAGGTTTTTTGCTTACTGAGTATTCGTTTATAGTAATTTGAGAATAGTAAAATATTATTGTATTAAAAGTAAGTACAATTTCATTAAAGAAAATCACATACCACGGCCCTCAAGGCATCATAGTATTGATCATATTAAAGAGGTAATTTAATAATCTATCGGCTTTAAAAATATGATCTTATTTTACTGGGGTCTAAATAAAAGGAAGTGATTATCAATTAGAAGTACTTAATATTTGATAATAAAGAGATGCGCCGAAGGTATTTTTAAGTGAATAATTAATTGCTTTTAAATGGATACTACGTTCATTCACAACGTCATAGGTTCAATGTTCCATTCCCTTTAAGGATCAATAATGTTATGTACATCCCAGGCTGAGTGCTTTGCACTGTACAGGGCTGCTACAAAATTCCCTGACTTTTCGCTTGTCACTTTTTCATTTTCCCGGATCGTTATAAATTTTTCTTTTAGTATGGTAAAATTTTACTGTTTCTTATGAAGATGGATGGGAGTTGGATGATCTTAAGAAAGAAAAATTTGTACTAAAAAAAAAGTAAAAAATAATAATTATATAACAAAATAATATAATAAAAAAAAATAATAAAAAAAGTACTAAAAAAAAAGTAAAATCAAGAATTACATGACCTCATATATTAAAACTTAGAGGTATTTATAGTTAACAAAAATAATTTTCAATATAATAGTTAAATTTTCAACCAAAGTTATGAATGTTCAACGAAAAAAATGAATTCTTAAAAAAAAGTATGTAATTTTCAATCAAAAGCAGTCGAATTAAACCAACAAATACGAATTTTGGACAAAGTAGTTAAATCCTCAACAGAAACAGATAAATTTTGAACACAAAAAGGAATTTTCAACTAAAGAATATGTTTTAGTTAATAAAAAGAAAGATGTTATTCTAAATGTTAAATTTTGAAGCCAAAAAATCGAATTTTTTTACGAAACAGTTTAGTTTTCTACGCAAAAATATAATTGTTAATAAAAAACCTCTTTTCTAGAAAGAAATTTTCAACAAAAGGTTAATTTTCAATCAAAAATGGAATAGTTTCATTTTCAGTATAAAAAGTTGATTCTCAAGAACAAAAAATGAAATTTTAACAAAATAGTTCAACTTTCAACAACAAATTTTGTTACAAAAATGATGAATCTTCAACAAAAATAGACCAATTTCCAATAAAATACATGAATTTTCAGCTAAAACATGTCATTTTATAAAGAAAAATATAATAGATTAATTTTTGAGTAAAAAAATAAATTTTCAACAAACAAACGAATTATCAATAAAATTGTTTAATTTTCAACCAAAAATATGATGTTTCAAGGAACGAGACTACTTTTCTGATAAAGAAGATTAGTTTTTAACAAAATACAAGCATTTTCAAAGAAATATTTGAATTTTGAACAAAAATTTTGATTTTCAGCAAATAATGGACTAATTCAATTTTTAGTTAAAAAAAATTAACTTTCAATGAAAAAAACGAATTTTCTAAAAAAAGTTAAATTTTCAACCAAGAAGATTAAGTTACTACGGAAAAAGATTAATTTTCAACAAAATACATGAATTTTCAACAAAATAGTTAACTTTTCAATCAACAAAATGAATATTCAGTTAAATGACGAACCTTCCAATAATAAAATGAAATTTAACCGAATAGTTGAATTTTTTACCAAGAAGATGAATTTTCAGTATAAAATAGATCAGTTATATATTTTTAGGTAAACAATTTCATTAATAACCGAGGAAACGAATTTTCATCCAAGGAAATGAATTTTTAACAAAGAGATGTATTTTTCACCAAGATGATTAATGTTATACCACAAAAGACGAGTTTTGAACCAAATAGTTGAACGTTCAACTAAAGAAGATAAATTTTCAACAAAAACATGGGCTTTAGGGTCAGGTGAATTGGAACTAATTAAGTTGAAGATTTATCAATAGTTATTAATAAAAGTGATTTAGTTTCAATTCACCTGACCCAAAAGCCAACAACTTACATGAACAATTTCTACAAAGTTTATTATTAAGGGTCAATATAACCCCCCAGCGATTATTATGGAAAACATGGAATAGTTAAATTCTCAGTTGCAAAAATGAATTTTTAACTTACTTTTTACTAACCCATTTTATTTTCTAAATCAAATTTCAGTAAGGTTCCACGTTTATTTCATTAAAAGAATTTATATTTATTCCCTAAGATTAATAAATCATGGTAAGATTTTGTGCAGTTTGTGGGAGAGGGATATTTAAAGCAAATCTTACGGTATTTTGCATGGGTGGGGGGAGGGGTGAAAATGTAAACATAACGGCTTACGTAATTTGGGGATGACCCCTACACTTCAGCTTTAGTTTAGCGAAAATTCCCTGACTCTTTCAGGGTTTTTCCTGATCTTCACTGACTTTCCCAAAATCTAGACAAAAAATTAACAAATTTGTCATCCTGAAACAGATGAAAACTCAACATTTTACTGTGGTCGAAAGTATTAAAAAATATCTTGGTCTCACTGAATACAACAGAATTCGAAAAAGTGGGACCTTCTATTTTTGGTAATGCACATCGTATTATTATTACTATTATTATTATTATTTTTATTCGTTTTATTTTATTTTTATTTTATTTATTCGTTTTATTCATTTTTATTTATTATTATTATTATTATTATTAATATTGCACCATTAAGCTGTTTCCCTTTCGGGGCAGGCGTGACTCACTCGATGGGGAAGGGGTGAGGAAGGGTGAGGAAGGGGTTATAGAATTTTTAGATTGATCTAGAATTCTCGTGTTAGTTATTTAAATAACACGTTCATTTTGCAACACTGCTCTGACCCAGGTTGCTGATAAATCGCTCTAGCAATCTCTCTACTGACACTCTTCTTATTAACTATTTTCGGCCATACTGTTCTGTCCTGGCATACTTCTCTAGCTTCTTTAACGTCCATGCATTTTTTCATGCAGACTCTCGTGTTTCTATGGCTTTTTATGTCCCTTATAACTGGGTTCTCATTCACCCATTCTTTCCGCGGTCTGCCTCTGGGCACGTTGCCATTTACTTTACCTTTATACACTTGTTTTGTTAGTCGTTCATCCTTCATTCTCTCAACCTGCCCGAATCAGCTTAACCGATTTCTTTCCCATGTGTCGTTTTTATTTAAAAAAGTAAAACTGTATCGAATTTCAAATTTTTTAAAAATGTGTGGGTGTCGATGACAAATAATAGTTAGTTTTAGCTTAGTTAATTTAGTTAATAATAGTTCATTTTATTTTCCAAAATTTATAAATTTTATAAACTGTCACTAAACTCTTTTTTTAATTTTCTGTTTTAGGGAGGTCGAAACGCTGTGTGTTCAATTAGATAAAAACGGCGCCAAGGACAGTGCAATAATTAGCACATATCCACACCAATGCGATTCCGGAAGATCTAAAAAGACTGAAGAAAGTGCAAATGAAATCAAACCCTTCGAGTTACCATTGCAAACAAAAATTCAAGAGGCTGCTGTTGAAAGAGAAAATTTCTCTAGATCAACATTACCAATTCCAAACATTCCTTTCAGTATTAGAAACAACCCTACAATGGCTAAAAACATTTTTGAAGAAACTTCATTAGCAGAGAAAATATCTTCTCCACCTAATAGTCCAATTCTTAGCCCCGAAACTACTCAAATCTTGGAAAATGCAGAGAAGTTGGTCGAAAATGCTCAAAAGCAAATTATAGAAATTAGTCAAAATATTTTATTGCACAAAGCAAATCCTGAAATGTAAGTTAATTCTTTATTAGTTTATGTCTTTAGGGGCCTGACATAAATTGCGTAAAGTTTTTTCTGTAATTTTGAACCGCGTACCTCCCCTTGTTAGGGTCCGTAATTTCATCAAGAAAAGATTTTTTTTTGTAAATCCAAAAACAGTTGTATTGAACTAAAAAATACGAATTTCCAACAAAATAGTTCAATCCTTAATAAAAGCAAAATCATTTTTGAACCAGACAGTTTCATTTTATATCAAAATGATGATGAAATTTCTACCATTAGAGACGAATTTAAAAGAAAAAACGAACCTGTTACGTTTTTAACATTTTTAACAAAGTAGTTCTTTTCAACCAAAGAGTTTTCAACTAAAATTATGCATCTTCAACCGAAATATTAATTTTTAAATAAGGTACACCAGACTCTCGCTTTCTGTCAACTGTCGGGATTAGCCTTCAAATGACCTTAGACTGATCTCGGGGAGATAGAAACGTAAATATTGAGGGCCGCCTGATTCGTTTCCAATTGGAGTATATATATATATATATATATATATATATATATATATATATATATTGTCGCAAACGCTCTCGCC
>JAAAKG020215635.1:0-22122 GCA_010014905.2 Druon quercuslanigerum
TGGGTCGGAGCAGTGTTGCGGAGTGAACGTGTTATTTAAATAAATAACGAGAGAATTCCAGATCAATCTAAAATTTTTATAACCCCTTCCTCACACTACTCCCCTCCCTACCGAGTAAGTCACGCCTACCCCGAAAGGGAAACGGCTTAATGGTGTAATAATAATAGTAATTTGAGAATAATCTCGATACAAAGGTGCGTATGAAAGATTCTTGAAAATTTTTCAATTTAGATATAAGGATTACACAATCCGCTATGTTATTCTTGCTTATCAATTATTTGTATTTCGTAAATTTGTTTAATCTACACTAATGACAAGAAAAATTATATAATGTATTACAGATTAACTAAATTGTTGTGTGTGATTTAGAGGTACCTAAGTATTTTATTACCTAATGGAAAGCTATTCTTTAAATACTATAAGGTATTATGTTTTGCTCAAGAGGACAACAACTTACACGTAACTTTCACGCAATATATGGTGGGCTGAATATAACAAATTTTTTAAAAGCATTATATCATTATAGTACAAATATAGAGCATGCGCCTTATTACATATCAGAAGGAATATAAAAAAATAAAAAGGGAATACAAAATGATGCATTAGAAACTTAATGTAGAATAATTGTTTATTTGATAAATGAATATTTTATATTTTCTCTATAAAAAGGGTAACTGCTTATTTTCATATGAGACTCAGTAATCAATTGGTTTGATTAAACGAGACAACTCCTCATTTCCTGAATATAATCTGCCAGATTTCTACGATATGCTGAGAATTCAGAAACCTTAACAACACAAAATGTTCTTGAACGAAACAAGAAATTCTAGATTTCCGCAAATACTTTGAAGACACTCAAGCATTATTTTAAAAATTCCTAGCAATGTGTGAATATTGCAGAAGATAACAATTTCAGAATAAACAAAGATTCTGGATTAGGTTTAGGCCTTTACTGAATCATCAGTCAGGACTGGACCAATCATTCACGTGTAAAGGCAGGACGTATATAATTTGAATCGAATTCTTCAAACAACTTCAGATTTAGAGGATCCTCAGAGGATATTGGTACTGTCTCATTGGCATTCTTTCCGCTGCTGCGTATTTTAACTCCCTCGTAGTTATTAGGAAAATTTGCTCCAGGGGCCACAAATGAAAACAAACATCTAATTGTGACTAATCCAATGGCGCGCTCGCGATTTTCATCTTATTCCACATGATAAACGGCTGCAGGTAAGAAGATGTTTCGACCTTGACTGTATAGCCTTTCGCAATGATGGGCATGAAGCTGAATAGGAAGAGGATGAACTGCGTCCTCCTTATGTTCTCTGCTAGCTAATTCTGCAAAAAGAATATTTAAGTACGAAATTGAATATTATATTACGTAACTTACAATTTAGTCGATGTTCTGACGAAGTGAATTAGTAATTTTCTGTGAAATATTATTAGCTTATTCTTCTGTGACTGTAACGAGTGACTTGTATGATTAATATGGACCCAACTATGATCTGATACGAAACACAAGCGAATCCTACGCGTTCGGATTTTTCATTGTATTTATACTCCTTATAAATAAATATGCTGCAAAATAGCTTGCTCTTGTTTATCTTTTAACCAAAAGGGAGCTTCCATAGAGGATGTCACAGTTTTTTGGCGAATTTTTGACCTGCCCCTCTTCACATTGTCACAATGTGTCTTTGCCACAGAACTTTTCACCTGAACTTGATTCCATATTGTATAGAACAGTCAAAGCATAGTTCTTTTAATAATCATGCACTCAAAATGTTTTTATAAATAATTATAATTAAAACAGGCATTATGATTAAAACAGGCCGCAAGTAGGAGTAAAAGGAGCGGCGGGAGTGTGCAATGGTAAGTCAGACGTAGCCAAACAAAAGCGCTTACATTCATCGCGAAAGACTCTCAGATTTTTTCCACCACCCCCAACCCTGAAACCGGCACAGTCTCAGAGTTTCATTGTACTTAATATTTTCATATTTACCTGTTGGATTAGGAAAAATTACTAACGTGCAGAACTTAATACAGGGACACCAAGGCAGCTAATCCAAGGGCTTGCATACTGGCGAAGGAATCAACGTCGTCATGGGATCGGCTTACTTTCCATGCGACAGCGATACAAATCCACCCGTGGAGGTACATACACTAGTGGAATACTGCAAGGTAAGGGGTCTTCCTCTTCTGTTGGGGTGCAATGCTAACTCCCACCATACTCTGTGGGGTAACATGGTCATCAACCCAAGGGGTATCGAGCTAATGGAATACGTAATTACTACTGATTTAGATATTTTTACTGCACCAGTAGTTTTACACATAATATCAAAAAGTGAACAGTCACAGATGAACCCACTTTCTCAGATCACTCACAGAAGTGCACTCTCAGAGGTGCTCAGGTCAATTAGAGACGTGGATACCCTGGCGATTGCGGCCGAGACTTTCACGGAAGTCAAAGAGCTTCGCAGGGAACCAGAGAGGTTCAGACGTGTCAGTGCTGGCAAGACGGGGGACTTTTGGACCTTATTCAGGACAATAAGGGGCTAACACAGGAATGCAATACATATGGCAAAGCATGAAAGCTGGTATAACTTTTGCACAGATATAGAGAAAAAAGCAGAGGCGGCTAGACTGAATAAGCTACTTTCTCAAAATCCAGACGCTATTCTCGGCGCTGTGAAATTGCCCGATGTGTGATGCTCAGAGTCGGACGGGAACACCTTGGCTCATCTGATCAAGGCACATTTTCCGGGCTCTGCAAAGTTAGGAGAAGAGGGAGAACACCTCTGAGGCAATTAAAGTCGTCCGTGGCCCAACTGGACAAGAATCGGCGGCTAGAGAACGAGATTGTTACCCATGCCAGGGTCGGATGGTCCCCAAAGTCTTCTAGTCCTAACAAGTCTCCAGGTCCGAATGCTATACATCCAATCTTTTTAGAGAAGGCTGGTGAAATCATCATAGGACCGAATGTGAGACTTGCTAGGCCTAGTCTGACTTTGGGTTATGTACCGTCGTCATGGAGAAGTGCTAGAGTATTTTTTATTTTGAAAGCAGGCAGGATTGCGTATACGTAACCCAAGGATGTCCGTCCCATTAGCCTCACATCTTTCCTACTAAAAACTGTGGAAAGACATGTGGACAGATATATCGCCTATAGGGCTGGTCATTCGACGGAGATGGCCCTAAGCACAGCAGTTAGCCTAATCGAAGGACAACTGAAGCTGAAAGGCCTGGCGATTGAAACCTTTATGGACATTGAAGGAGCCTTTGACTGCACCTCGGGCGAAGTAATTAGGACGGCCATGATCTCACATGTAGTGCCTATGGAAGTCTTGAAATGGACTTGCCACATGTTGCTTAATAGGAACCTAACTTCAACTAAGGATAATACTACGTTTTGTGGAACCATTAACTCAGGATGTCCGCAAGGAGGTGTTTTATTCCCTCTGCTGTGGTGCTTGCTTGTAGATAAACTTCTTATCTGCTCACGAGTCACGATATATTGGTTATCGTGCGAGGTCAGCATCTGGCTGGTCAGCATCCGTGGCTGCTAAAGCGGCTATCTCTTCGACAAGAAGTATCGTATTTGCCTATCCACAAGAGTGGAATGGCTTAAAGGTGAAGCACACCTGCCTAGTGATGGAGACAACTGGTTTAAATGGGTCCAGGGACATGGAGAACGCAGAAGCCGGTGTATATAGAAGAAGGAATGGAATGGGTTTCACAATTGCGATGGGGTCCTATTCGACAGTTCTACAATCTGAGATTATGGCCATACTCCAGTGCGCCTATGAGGCAGGGGAGTATGTCATTAAAAGGAACATTCATATCTGCTAAGACAGCAAGGCTGTTGTCATGGCTCTGAATGGAACAACTACCACGTCACTACTAGTTCGGAGTGATTTGAGGTACTGAATAGGCTTGCGACAAACAACCGAGTCATTCTGCTTTGGATTTCTGTACACAGCGAAATCAAGGACATTGAGATATTGGACAGGCTGAATAAACTAGTAGCACAATAAAATTTTGCTAGACCTAAGCCACTTGCAGGAATTTTCAGTAGGTAAATTACTTAAGATATTAACAGTTGGCTGAACATGGAATATCAAAACCATGGAAAAGAGGTCCAAGAGATTGGACCAATTTGGTTAAAGTTTTTTTATAAAATAATTAAAACTATCTGCTAACACATTTTCGTATATGGCGAACGTACAGCATACAGGATAATTTGCATCTAACTAGATAAATTTTTAAACAAAAAGAAGAAATTATCAACAAAAAACTTAATCGTTTGTATTGCAAACAAAAGATTTTAATTTTTACATAAAAACATAAAGATTTGACTAAAAAATACGAATTTGAAACAAACTATTTGAATTTTACAAAAATAATATATATTTTTCATTTGATTATTTCTTCTATATTGCAGAATCTAGGGAAGTCAGAATTGTAGAAATGAGAATTAAAAATTTTTGGAATTCGAATATTTTGCATTAAAATATAAAGCAGAGGATTTCGAAAATAAAGCACATATTTTTGGATGTTTTTCCTATTTTTATTGTTTATTTTTCTTAACATTACATCATCAAGGTATAACTATATTAATTTCCGTCCTTATAAGCATTTTTATTTATATAGCTTATTATGCTCGAATTATAATTAATTTAAGGTAAATTTCAAAACACCCATATCCTATATTGGTACAGTTAAAAACAACAAAAAGCATCCTAAAACACTTCAAAAAATTGCCTACTATTTCATAATTTTCAAAGAATTCTCTGAAAATAGAAAAATATCAGACAGTCATAAGATAGATCATAATAATACTAAAAAAACTACAAAATATTCAGGAACATAATCAAATCTAGAATTCTCTGGAAGCTTTAAGGACACTATAGAAGCATAAAAAACGTTTCAGAAATAGATGAATATTAAACAAAACTATAGACTATTTCAAAAGAATTTGGAAAACTTTAAAGATTTCTAGATGGCTCCTCAGTATTTTTCTGAATATTAAAAAAACGGTAATCCTTTTTCTCAATAATTCAATATATGATTTCTCGATACCCTACACATTTGATTAAATATGCCAAAGAAATTAAATATTGTTGATTTCTAGTAGGCTAGGCCAAAATTAAATCAGCGATAACCATAAAAGAACCAGGGCTGGTCCAATTAGAGCTCGCTCTAAGAGCCATAAATGGAAAAAAAATCTTTGTAACTGTGATTATTCCAATGACGTATTCGCCATTCTCGTATGTTGCAGCTATGTGGCCAAACTAATTTTGCACAAAAAAAACTACAAGTCACTTTAAAATGATTTTAAAATCTTATCCGAATTACAAACGGATCCTGCAACTTTTCGATTTTTATTTGAATTCATACTCGTCTGAGTGCGTGCTTGATTCCTGCTGCCTGAAGTTTATCGCATTGAATCAATTCCGATTTTTTATTCAATTACAGCTTGATTCGCCGTCAACAAATTGAAATTGTGACTTACGTCCGTATCTCACTTTTAGTCAACCTGAATTATTTTATACATCATTAATTTAAATTTTTAACGATTTTAAATAAGACATACCTAGACTTATTTTTGCGATATGGAATCAATGTTGGGTAACTGCATATCAAGTATCAGGTTTTAGTCGTTTTCTATTCGGAATTAAGTATCTTTTGACAGCTTAATTTTTGGCAAGAAAATAAACCAGCATCCTGTTCCAGGCCTCCTCTTAAAGCAGCTCCCAGACGGCAGCAGGTCTGGTAAATGTCCTGGACCTCTCCTAGATTGGGAAATCGCGGGTACAGATTCCTCCTGGGCACTCGCGAGAGATACTCTGATCAGGGGTACCCAGTCGTTACTGGTATTGGAGAGCGCGTTAAACCCGACAGGTCAGTACGCGCAAAAATTGGGCCAACTAAAACTCGACCTGACTTGCATTCGTTTCTCCTGAGCGGGGAGAGAGGGAGAACTTTCGATTATTCGTAAATCAACGGGTTCCTTAGAAAAATTATATGAAAAGTGTGAGCCTGAGTCAATTCTCTTAAGTTGCTAATTGTAACTTCGTTAGAATCTTTAGAATCGGCACTGAACAGTTGTAACTCGAAAGCCTTGCGCTCCTAACACCCTGAGCCCATCTATTCACTTTTTCTGGATGCAGCCTGTACTGCATTTTTTTAAGCTCCTCCCGTATCTATCAGACTACAGCGACATATAGACGCCTTGGTTCAAGGCTCTCCTGCACGTCCAAAAAATCAAGACAAGCTGCCTGCATTGGTTCTCTAGGTGCTTCATCTAGTGCAGTTCGCTATCTAGGACTGATGCCAGATATTTAAGCGATTATTAAATCGTCAGCCCCCTACCACAATATATCGGAGGATCAACTTTCAATACTTTGTAGGTTTTCTGGAAAATTAGCAGGCTTTGAGAGACTCTTTTAATAAATTATTGGGAGATGGGAGATGGGAGATGGGAGATGGCAATGGTTTCTGAAAACATTCTTCTAAATCTTTTGATACTTTAAGAATTCAGTTTTTTAAAAGATTTCTCAAATTGTGTATTAGATTCATATTTTAGAAGAGTTTAAAAACTGCATGACGAAATCTAAAGAAGTCAGGGAAAATTCTTATGAACGCAGGTTCTGATCTTAGAGTTACAATTCGAAAAACCTCACATAGGTGCCACTATGTATGCCGTCCATTACAATTTTCAAACATTCCTGCTGTTTTCCAAGAAAATTCACAACAATATTGTAAATAGTTGGTTTCTATAAAAACAGTGCAGGACCAATTACTCGCATATAATAGAAGGACGCATATAATGCAAATCAAATTCCTGAAAGAAAAGAAGATTTAGAGGCTCCTCTCCGAATATTGGTACAGTCACTTTAGCACTGTCCCCAATAATGCGTAGTTTAACTCTTCCGTGGGCAACACAAAGATCTTTTCTAGGAGCCACCAATGAAAACAATTTATTTTCCTCTACTAATTCAATGACGTATTCGCCTTTTTCATCTGTTGCTGCTAGTACTGCTGTTCCTATTTGTAAAGGAAGTATTTTAAGTGTACGATATCGGCGTTTGTAATGATGAATACGAAGTTCGATGGGAAGAGGATGAACTGCATCGTCTTTGTGTGACTAAACTAATTCTGCAAAAAGAAAATACAAGTAGTAAATTAAATATTGTATAAAGTATAAGTACTTTTCTGACAATTTTAGTTGGATCTCTTTTCTACAATTAATTTTGATTAGATTATTACTCATCTAAGTAATCGGTAAATATATGATTCTTTATGAAACTTGAATCCATGAGGTACATATCAGTTATTTCATTAATTTGTTTAATCTACACTGATGACAAAAAAAATCAGGTAATATATGCATGTGATATAGAGGGACCTAAGTATTTTATTACCCAATGGAAAGCTTTTTTTTCACATATCATAAGGTATTATGTTTTGTTCAAGAGGACAGCAACTTACACGTAACTTTTACGTAATATAGGGTGGGCTGAAAAGGGAATGCAAAATGATGTATTAGAAACTTAATGTAGAATAATTGTTTATTAAGGAAGTAAATTTTTACATTTTCTTTATGAGAAGAGTAAATACTAATTTTCATACGACACTCACTATTCAATTGGTTTGGTTAAACGAGACAACCCTTCATTTCCTAAATATAATGTTCCAGATTTTTAGGATATTCTGGGAATTCAGAAACCTTAACAAGACAAAATGTTCTTGGACGAAACAAGAAATTTTAAATTTCCGCAAAAACTTTAAATACACTCAAGAATTATTTTAAAAATTAAGAAATTTAAAAGTAGAAAATAAATAATTAAATAATAAATTCTCTTTTTAAATTTAAGCAATGTGTAAATATTATAGAAGATAATAATTGCAGAATAAACAAAGATTTTGGACCAGCTTTGGGGCTTGACTAAATCATCTGTCAGGACTGGACCGATTATTCACGTGTAAATGCAGGACGTATATAATTTGAATCGAATTCTTCAAAAAACTTCAGATTTAGAGGATCCTCAGAGGATATTGGTACTGTCTCATTGGCCTTGTTGCCGTTGATGCGTATTTTAACTCTCTCGTAGGTATTAGGAAAATTTGCTCTAGGAGCCACAAAGGGAAACAAACATCCAATCGAGACTAGTCCAATGACGTGCTCGCGATATTTATCTACTCCAACAGGATAAACGGTTGCTGGTAAGGAGATAGGTCGACCGTGACTATATGGACTTTCGTAATGATGGACATAAAGCTGAATGGGAAGAGGATGAACTGAGTCCTCCATATGTTCTTCCTTAGCTAATTCTGCAAAAAGAATATTCAAGTAGGAAATTGAATATTGTATTACGAAACTTACAATTTAGCCGATATTTCGATGAATGAATTAGTAATTTTCTGTGAAATATTATTAGAAAACTCTTCCATGAATGCTTGCTTTTGTTTATTTTATAACCAAAAGGGAACATTGTGTCTTTGCCACAGAACTTTCCACCTGAACTTCATTGCGTATTGTATAGAACAGTCAAAGTATTGTGCAATTAACAATCATGCACTCGAAATATTTTTATAGATACTTATAATAAATACAGTGAAACACTAAGATAGGGCCAACTGAGATTGTTCTTCCAAGAATTGACTACGCCTTGAAGTAGGAGTAAAAGGTGTGATAATCAGTCAGACGTGGTCATACAAAAGCGCTTACATCCAGCACGCAACACTCTCGGGTTTTTGTCCACTACCGCCAGCCGTGAAACCGGCACAGTCTCAGAGTTTCACTCTAATTGATATTCTCATATTTACCTGTTGGATTAGGAAAAATCACTAACGTGAAGAACATGATGCTGATCACGGTTTCCATTTTTTTTACTAAATGAAAGCCTCTTCTAAAGAGTCTTGATACCATATTGCGTAATAAATATTCTTCAAAATGTTTAATGTTCATAAAAAAATAAAACAATATTCGATATCGCAGTCGTTCTTCATAATCATTTATGTTTAATTTATATGTTTATTCTACAATAAAGTCGCGAAGATACTTCAGAATAAATCTATTATTATCACTACTTTATAGGGACCAATCTGTCTTATTACGTCATGGAAGTTTTATCATTTTATAAAGAATATGATAAAATTTACTCTTTGTATAAAAAACTAAGATACATTCACATATATTGATGCAGGGCTAAAAGTAAGAAAAAATTCTGAAAATCGAATATGGTTTGCGTTACACGTTGTCTTTTTCCAAATATAAATAAAAAACTCAAATATTTTTTTAAAATGAAAAATGATCCTGTGGTGTCACAATTAAGTTAAAAATAGTTTAATTTCAGGATTAAACGAAATTTTCCTACAAGTAACCAATTTATGATAATTTTATTTATTTACAGATTTTGGTATTAAGAACTCATACAAAATTTTAATGTATAATTGTTAATTTTTGTTTAAGACTTTTTAATATTTGCCCAGTTTTGAATAAGATTAAAATATTTTTATTATTATATGTATTAAGTTTTCATTGCAGGCGCAATCTGTATTTTTATTTAACGAGAGAAAAAATTCGTTTTGAATTTATGACTGTTAAAGAAAGTTAAACAATTCTGACTTAAATGCATATTTTTGATCTTATTATAACACAGCAGAGACACTTTTGATTTTAAAAAGTCATTAGATATAATTGAACATAATACAGTGTAGCAAACTCAATTCGTTCAGAAACAAACAATAAAATAAATCTTTATCAATCAAGAATCACAATATTATATTTGATTTCTGACCTGATAGTGAGTTTCATTTGGCGCAAATAGCTTATCAGGTGATACTGGCCATCGGCGATTCTTTTTAGTTGCCGCGGTCCTTATCTGAGTGACGCGAGAAAATGTCACGTGGTTAAGTTAGCATCAGGGATTTATAAATATTACAGGGAACCCTGTTCCATTCCAATATAGTGTTGAATTAAAGTGAAATTTAAAATGGATACAAAAAGATACGGGAAACAAAATTTCATTTCACTGACTAGAAACTAACGATTTTTCATTTTAAGGGTAAACCACAGACACTTTTTTAGGGTAATTCATAACTCTTCTTTATTTTTGAATCCCCTGCAGCCGGGTTTAGAATTCATTGAGGCTTAGGATATTTATTAAGTGTTCCGCTCAATGTGACCACCCCCACAAGCTCTCTGGGACCCTGGACGGCCACCCTGAGTAATTCGTCTTACCTTCGCATGTAAGGCTTTGCAGGGGCCGAACTTTTCGTTCACTAGGTGCTCGTGGAAACAAAAATGAATCAAGCTAAATGTATCGAAAAAGAAGAAGGAGAAAGGGAGGTAGCGGAAAAGGGAGAGTGGTTGGGTTTTGACGGGTATAACATAACCATTTCCTCCCAAACTGTCTCTACAGCAAGTCAAACCCAGGTGGTGGCTGTGTCCCCAGCTCTCCCAAGAGCTGAGGGATTGACGGTCCCTCTGTGTGTGGCTATGGAAACGCGAGCGGCCGATCAGTCTCCCAATAAAAAACGCCTAAGTGGTTCCCAGAAAAGGAGACTGAAGAGGCAAGCCTAGCGGGCTAGCTGCAGTATCTAGCTCACCAGCAGCTACAATGCCGATAACCAGCACTGAGGCTCAGAAGCGGGGAAGAGGTTCTGATGGCACCTAAAGGGGGGGGGCGCTAAGCCTGTAAAGAGGAACAAGTCGGCCCAACAACCGACAAACAGAGAGTCGTCGGGGGTTGGAGTGACAACTGTTCAGAGGTTTGAACCCTGACGGTGTTGGTGACGGATACGAGCTACCCGGACTCGTTTTTTACCACAGTGCACTTTGAGTTTTTCAGGAAAGCTACGTGGAGGGCGCTCGAAAGAGTTTTCCCAGATCAATGGCCAAAAATCAGGACCTTTTTCTGTAGGGGATACTAAAGAACCCGTTTGTGGTACTCCGTCGGTTGGAGGGATTCAACCCCTGATTTAAGACAGAGTCCTGGCGAATCGTCAGGCACGACAAGCCTCAGAAAGAGGACACAGCGGGAGGAGGATCCAAACACCTCCTTGTTGTGCAAATTCTTGAGTCTCAGGCGAGGGCTATTGCGGTCCTCAATTGCAGGCCCTTATATATCTCTTTGGATAGGTCAACTTTGAAGTTGCCAGCTAGGTGCAGTAGGAGCCTGCCGTCGTACAGGGAGATCGGGAGCAGAAATAAATAATTGCCCCCGGTTAAACCATTACACAAATTAGCTTGCATCACAGCGAAGGCGCCTCTGCAGTTTTGCAGAGGGACATGGCTACGAGGCACACAGGCATCTCGCTAATCCAGGAACCCTGGTTAGTACGGGGTGCCATTAGAGGTTCAAGGCGGAGGGGGGCTGGTTTTTGTCACAAAGACCCTAAGGCGGTTAACCCAAGGACTTGAATGCTGGCGAAGGGAATCAACGTCGTCCGGCTGCTTGAGATGTGTTCCAGGGATTTTATTGTGATAGCCACGAATCTAAAAGGAATACGTAGGCTAGTCATGGGATCTGCTTACTTTTCATGTGATAGCGATACCAATCCACCAGTGAATCCCACCATACTCTGTGGCGTAGCACGGGCGTCAACCCAAGGGGTAACGATCTAGTGGCATGCCTAATTTCTACTGATTTAGATATTCTTAATACGGGGAACGCTTCGACGTTTCGTAACTGGTTCAGGGAGGAAGTCTTTGACATAACTCTCTGTACCGGTTTAGATTTCCCCGAAACTAAGAAGTGCAATCTCAGAGATTCCCAAGACAATTAGAGACGTGAATACCATGGAGATGGCGGCCGATACTTTCACGAAAGCCATAAATTCTACTTATGAAAGTAGCTATCGACCTTCAAGAGGCCGAAAGGCGGGGAGACACGCTGGTGGAATGGGAAACTCAAAGGGCTTCGAAGAAAAACCAGAAAGAGGTTCAGACTTGCCAGTGCTGGCAAAACGGGAGACCTTTGGACCTCATTCAGCGCATTGAGGGATGAATACAGTAGTGCAATACGTATGGAAAAGCATGAAAGCTGGACCAACTTTTGCACAGATATTGAGAAAAGAGCAGAGGCGGCTAGACTGGATAAGCTGCTTTCTCGAAATCTGGACGCTATTCTCGGCGCTCTAAAATTGCCCGGTGGGGGATACTCAGAGTCGGACGGGGACACCTTGGTTCATCTGATCAAGGTACATTTTCCGGGCTTTACAAATTTAAGAGAAGAGGGGAGGACAGCTCTAAGGCAATTAGAGTCGCATGTGGCCCAACTGTATCTGAATCGGCGTCTAAGCAACGAGATTGTAACGCATGCCAGGGTCAGGTGGGCCCTAAAGTCCTTCTGTCCTTGCAAGCCTTCAGGTTTAGATGCTATATATTTAGTCTTGTTACAGAAGGCTGGTGAAATCATCATTGGGCCGATTGCAGACAGGATTAGGTATACTTCACCCAAGGATTTCCGTCTCATTAGCCTCACATCTTTTCCACTAAAAGCTGTAGAGCAAAGCTGTGATAAGGTTTTGTCAAGTATGCCACTTAACAAGCATCAACACGCCTATAGGGCTGGTCACTCGACGGAGACGG
Source organism: Druon quercuslanigerum (assembly GCA_010014905.2). Lineage (NCBI taxonomy): Eukaryota > Metazoa > Arthropoda > Insecta > Hymenoptera > Cynipidae > Druon > Druon quercuslanigerum. The sequence continues at coordinate 12,596 of JAAAKG020215635.1, forward strand.
CCCTAAGCACAGCAGTTAACCTAATTAAAGCACAACTGACTCTGAAAGGCCTTTAACTACACCTCGGCAGAGGTGATGAGGGCGGCCATGATCTTACATGGAGTGTTTATGGCAGTCGCAGAATGGACCTGCCACGTGTCGGCCAATAGGAACCTTACTACGACTAAGGGTGATACCTGTTTATGTGGAACCGTTGACTCGGAGTGTCCGCAAGGAGGTGTTTTATCATCCTTGCTGTGGTGCTTTGTCGTCGATAAACTCCTTTATCTTCTCGCGAGTCAAGGCCACCGGTTTCTGGCTATGCGTACAATATAGTGGTTATCGTGTGAGGTCAGCATCTGGATGCGCTTTTCAGAGTAATGCAGCAAGCACTAAGAATAGTAAATTCTTAGTGCAAAAAGATTGACTATCAGTCAATCCAAGCAAGATGGACGCAGTTATATTCGCAGAATGTATAATTGTAGAACCACGAGTACACTGAAACTGTCAGGACAACAACTGAAAATCAAAGGAAAAGCCAAATATCTAGGAGTTATCCTAGATAAGAAGCTTTCATTGAACGAGCACCCGGAAAACTAGTGCAAGAAGCTAGTAGAGACTCCCTGGCTCTGTAGGAAAGCTATAGGGAAAATCTGGGGCTTGAAGCCGGAGACACTTATGTATATCTATACAGCGATCCTGTGACCCAGGCTTACCTCTGCAGCGGTGGTCTGGTAGAGCAGGGTCGAAGTGTCTGCTGTGAAGGCTCTGAGGAAACTTACAGGTTTGGAGCCCCTCCATCTTACCATTAGGAACGTGACTGCGAAAGCGGCCTGGAGATTAAATATGGTGAATAATAGCAATATCTCGACAATAGTGCGCATACCAATCGATATTGCGAGGAGGCCGACACTGATTATGCTCATGAACGAAATCTCCACTCGTCGCTATCTCTTCGACAAGAAGCATCGTATTAGCCTATCCACAAGAGTGGAATAGCTTAACGGTGAGGCACACCTGCCTAGAGTTGGATACAACTGGTTCATAGATGGCTCCAGGATCAGGGAGAACGTAGAAGACGGTGTATATCGTAGAAGGAATGGAATGGGTTTCACAATTGCAATGGGATCCAATTCCACAGTTCTACAATCTGAGATTATGGCCCTACTCTAGTTCGCCAATAAGCAGGCGTGCATGGCAATAAAAGGAATATATGTATCTGCTCAGACAGCAGGGCTGCTGCCATGGCCCTAAATGGAACAACGCCCACGTCACTACTAGTTTAAGAGTGCTTTAAGGCGCGGAATAGGCTAGCGGCAGACGACCGAGTCACTCTGAATTGGATCCCTGGACACAGTGCAATCAAAGGGAATGAGATATCGGGCAGGCCAGCTAAACTAGCAGAAAAACAAAATTTTACTGGACCTGAGCCAGTTTTCGGCATTTCCAGTAGGTTTGTTACTGAAGATATTAACAGTTGGCTGACCAGGGGACATCAAAACGATTGGAGTTCTGTCTCTGGCCGCAGACAGGCTAAACACTCATAGACTTAAAGCCAAACCCCACCAAGCGAAGGAATTACTGTCACTGCCCTGCAATTGCGGGAAACGTGTAAAACTCACAGGCAGTATCTGCATCCATAAGTCTGAAATATCGGATGGCAATAATAATACCCAACTATTCCTATTTTTCTATTGTTTATTCTATTTGTATCATTATTTTTGGGGTTTTCATATAGGCTTTTTTTAGATTCAGATTTCCGTTTTTTCCAATTCCTTCTTCATTTTCATTTGTTTCTTCAGCTCTTTTCTACTAGCTTTTGATTTGTGCTATCCTCTATTTCTTCTGTCAATTCTGTTCTGTGTTTTGTTCTATATCAACTCCTGCGCAACCTTTTTGGCTCCATCTTACTCTGATTTTAAATTTAGATATTTTCTAAGTTTGGCCTTTCATACAATCTTCTTTCTGCTTATTTCTGATTTCTTTGACTTTTGACGTTACGGTTTTCTTGTTTTACATTCATCAATTTTGATCCTATCTTGATTTTTTGTTCTTTCGATTCTCAGCTAAGTTTCTGAGTAGCTTTTCTCAATTTTTGTGCTAACTTCCTTTTCTACTTTTTCCGATTCTAAATTAAGTTGTTGAGTAATTTTACCGTTTTCTAATTTCTTGTTATTTGTGCTTTGTAAACGTCAAAATTTTAGTTCATACTATATAATTTGATATTTAATTTCATCGTTCATAGCTTTCGAAACTTTGGCACCTATTCTTCAGCTATTTTTTTATTAACAACAATAATTTTCCCACAATGCTGTATCCAGTTTTTAATGTTAACTTCTAGAATTTTAACTATCCTATCTTGAACAACGCAGGAAATTCCCTTGTAGGCTAAGATGATGAAGCTTTCAGAAAGCATTATTTACCTTACTGGCAAAAAGTTTTACTATTAGGAAAAAATGTAGGCATTTCTCGTCCTACAGGCCAATCTGTCTATATTTCTTATATTTACTGGTACCATTAATCTCACCGTATGACCGCGTGTAGTTTTCCAATTTTATAGCGAAAATAATTGGTAATATATGATTGAGTTGTTTGTAAGAGCGTATCAATATAATTTTCCTCAGATTCATAACAAAATTAAAAAAGATTTTTAAGGGTTTCAGATGCATTAAATCAAAATTTCAGCATAAAAGTTAATTCGAATCTAACTGGATAAATTTTCAACCACAAAGGTGAAATTTTCAACAAAAAAACCTAATCGTTGGTATTTCAAGCAAAAAATTCCAATTTTTACTTAAAAACATAAAGATTTGACTAAAAAATCACATTTTTGGGTTTTTTTCTCACATTATTATTTTTTTTTACATTACATTATCATAGTATAACCTTTTTATTTTCTGTCCTTCTAAATATTTTTAGTTATAAAGTTTATTATACTCGAATTATAAATAATTTATGGTAAATTTTAAAATACTCATATCTGATATTCGTACAGTTAAAAACAACAAAAAGCATCCCAAAACACTTTACAACATTTTCTTCTATTTCAGAATTTTCAAAGAATTTTCTGGAAACAGAAAAATATCAGCCAGTCATAAGATAGATAATAATAAAACTGAAAAACGCTACGGAATATTTAGAAACACAATCAAATCTTGAATTCTCTGGAAGCTTTAAGGCCACTACAGAAGTCTAAAAAACCTGCCAGAAATAGATGAATATTAAATAAAATGACAGACTATTTTAAAATAATTTGGAAAACTTCAAAGATATCTAGATGTCTTCTGAGTATTTTTCTGGATATTAAAACAGCGGTAATCCTTCTTTTCAATAACTCAACATGTGGTTTCGCGCTTCCCTATAGATTTTATAAAATATGCCATAGGCAGTAAATATTGCTGAGTAATGCAATGTTTCTCGCTCATAATACACCTTCGGTGTTTAGTTGAAATACTTAAAAAAATCGAATTATCTAATAGTATAAATATATCATTTTTAATTAAATTTTCAAATATAATTTTTCAAATAATTTAGTAGGCCAGGCCAGGATTAAATCAGCGCTAACCATGAAAGGACCAGGATTGGTCCAATTTTGGGTCGAATCTGGGATAAATCTGTGCTAGGACGCGTTTATCTTTTCAGACAATACAATTTCATAACTAAATCTACCCAAAACCATCACTCTGAAAAAATAAAGAATGCTTAACATTATAACATTTTTTTGGTCATCGGCTGCAAACAACTTCTCTCTACGCAATTTCGCAAGTACATCTGGGAACTAGAAAAGCCACTGAAGGATTTTGCTCGGAGACATCAATAAGGTAATTTTTTTCGGTATCAACTGCATTTTCAATTAGACCTGATTTTTCGGAAATAAGACATTTTTCATAAAGTTTATACATCGTTAACCGTTTCGAATTGCGTTTTTATGTTTCCAAATTCGTTGTAGATGTGGACAAGAAGAAATAAAGTGTAAAACAGAGAGACTTTTTTCAAATCGGCGCAGTTAAGAGACCAGCTAGCGAATCGAGAATGTGATCTTCAGCGAAGCGTGCTAGCTTCTTTTAAAGGCACATAGTAGTACGTTCATGCGCACTCCGACAGGTAAGTAGTAGGTTTGTGCGGGCAAAATCCTTCGGTGGCTTTTCTAGTTTTCAGATGTACTTAAGAAATAGCGCAGAGAGAAGTTGTTTCCATTTTGTTTGTTGCACTGTGTTATTCGGGAACCTCGGCATAAAGCTTAGTCTTTTCCCTGAATGGCTCAATAAATCGTCTATTTATTTCCTTCTCTCTATTTCCTTCTCCAATATTGGAATGAACTCATCGCTTCCGTCGCTAATAATGCGTATTTTAACTTTTTCATAGGTACCCGGATGACCTGGTTTTGGAGCCATGAATGGAAGCAATTCTTCACCCTGAACCAAACCAATAATGTACTTGTATTCCTCATCTACTCCTACAATGTATGAGCCAGATTCTAAAGGGCAAGGTCGACCTAACCATAAATAATGGCGAACATGAAGTTGAACGGGTGTAGGAAAAACTGCATAATTACGATTATGTGGCCATCCTGATTCTGCAAAAGGAAAACGCAAACCGGAACATTATTGTCTCAATTTTTTTTTAAATTTAAACTGATTTATAGATCAAGCGAGCTTTGGTCAAAAAGAGTTATTTTGCTGTTTAAGAATTTTTAGCAAAAAGCAAATGGACTCTTTTGTTAAATATGGAAATAAATTTGACTGAGTCTATATAACGAGAACTTCAAACAACACGCTAACGTGCTGCAGAATGGTCTGCATTTATTTGTTTCATAATCAAACGCCAAAATATTAAAATCGATCAAATTGAAGATGATTCAATATGGTATGAAAGACCAGAAGAATACTGAAAATAATAAAGCACTTTAAATTCTGGATATTTTCATATTCACCTATAGAATTAGGGAAAATCAATAAGGCGAAACACAAAAACCCAATTAAGGTTCCCATTTTTTGATAAAAGTACCCACTCTAAAACAACTTATGTTAAGTATTAAGCAGCTAATGGATTTTTTAAAATATTTCAGTTTGTACTACACATGTCACGATTTCATTGGTCCTCCCAAATTATCTGTATTCAAATAATTTGCTTCGCCGCACGTTTAATTAAGAGGCCATAAATAAAGCTACTACGCAATAACAAGATAAGAATTTTTTAAAATATGATAATATTTCATACAAAGTATGTCACATGTTTCACTTCACATGTGTCACTTTCTTTTCTCCAATCCCCGCACCTTTATTACACAACATAAGACACTAATCACTAGAGAATCAAGCAATTTAATTTTCCTCATAATATCATTTGCGAAAAACTTCTTTCACAATCCCCACATCTGCCTTATCAATACATTTGTCCTTCTCCCTCTCTCTTTTATATTACCATCTACTCCCACATTCTTCTAAACCAGGAAGCCCAGGTGCACAAACTCTTTCACCTTCAGCATTATCTTTTCCTTCCACTTGCCCTCACTTCCATTATCCCTTCAACTTCCTTTCCTGGACACCATACCCTCTGACTTTTTCGCATTCAGGTCTAAAATATTCTTATCGAAATATCTTTCCAACATCTTCATCATCTTGATTAAGACCTCCAGCACCACGTTATCTACATATGCGAGTGATCCACTGAAGGAAAAGCATCTTTCGGGTCCACAAAAAACGCCGGAAATATTGCTTTTCCTCGACATCCTTCCGCAGCCTATTGGCCAACGCCATACAGGATTCTTTGTACATCGTATTCATTAGTCTAATCCCTCTGTAATTTTGCTGCCTATCCCTTTCTTCCTAAATATATTTATTATTTACCACTCGTCCCACTATGTCTTAATATTTTTCAATTGCGTTTCCAGATCTTTATCCTTTTCCTGTTTTCTTTTTATTTTTACATATCAGCCTAAACTTCTTCCTCATTTCTACTCACTCCTCCCTTTTTTCAGTTGTCTCTTAACAATTTTATCTTGAGGTTAAAAGGTGCATTTATGTACATAGTGTGCTACTTATTGTCAGAAATAATTAAAAAATAGAATAAATGCAAATGAGAAATCCCACATTTAATTTAGAAACCATCATTATTTAGAAGAATACTACAAAACGATTAAAACCTTGAAATTGTTTGAATCTTCTCCCATGGATAATTTCAAAGAATACAAAATATCTAATTTCATTTTTGAAAAATAGTCAATATTCCAGAATTTTTTATGTATTGGGCACATGTTCTACAAAATTTGAAACAACTGCAAAACATTTATATACATTCAAAAAATTCACAAGGCTACCTTTTAAAACTCTCCGCGCGGGCCCATTACTATCTAATTATTTCATTACAAGCTTCTCTTATTTGACTGACACTTTTTATCATGCAGGTCTTATAATCATATTTCCGCCACAAGTTCCTGCTCTATCGTCATCCTTTATTTTCTATGTTTTCTACTAAGGTTCTCGTTCACGCATTATCACTATTCTTTCCTTGGTCTGCCTCTGGATGTGCTACCATAAACTTCATAACCTTAAAAAATAATATCTTCCAGAAAACAGCTTAGCATAATCCAGATATGTCTAAGGTTATGAGTGCCCTGGTATCAAAATTTTATTCAATATATATTTTTGTTTACATTGGATTATGTGTAAAAACTCGAGTGAAGAAAGATAATACAGAATACTAATCGCTTTAAAGAATTTTGATAAGACACGAACTGATAAATATTCTTCATAATGTTTTAGTGTGTACTAAACTCGGCACAATTTTATTGGTACTTCCAAATCATCTGTATTTATATAATTCTAATAATTTTCTAGTCGGAATGTGATTTGGCTCTAACTCGGTTTAGTTAGAATTGCAAATCTGTCGCACATACATAACTTTAGAATTAGATTCTCAAATCAAAATTCTACCAAAGTGGGAGTCCCTAATTTTCAAAAAATGATAGCTGTGACTAGTATTGTATATATAAACTTAGTAATTTTCCCTAATTCTATAGGTAAATATAATATCTATGTTGAAAATTGAATAAGTAAGTGCAGTCAATTATTGTCCTATTTGAAACTCTTTAATTCAAAATAACTATTTTTATTCCAACCTACAGAACTCTAAGATTTTATCAATGAGTAAAATTTTACGAATGACTAGTGCAACTCTACTCATTTAAATACACAAACTTTCAACCCAATCACCAAAAAGGAAATCGCATTTCCATCACACGTGGCTTTTAAACAACCCTTAGGCGAAATATTCAATAATTCGTTTCTTAATAATTACCATAACTAACCTCATACTTGTACTTTCTTTTTGCAGAGTTAACTTATCCACACAAGCCGAACGCAGTACATCCTTTTTCCATTCAAATTCGTGTTCACCATTACGAAAGTCTTTTGAATTCAGGTCGAATCCAACTCTTAGGAGGAGTTATTTGCGCAGCAGTTATAGACGAAAAACACGAGTACATCATTGGCATATTTGAATTTGATCATTTATGTCCGTTCTTGGCCCCTGGAGTGAATCTTCATAATGCCTATGAAAGAGTTAAAATACGCTCAAATGGCAACAATGCTGATGAGATTTTTCTAATATTTAGTGAGGATTCTCTAAATAGTCAGTTCTTCCATACAATCGGAAGAAATAATATTCGCTGTGCACAGGTACGTGAATAAGGCAACTTCAGGAATATGCGGCTGAAATTATACTGGATGAAAAGAAAAATTAATCACGGCCTAGGTCAGTACCAACTTTGCATCAAAATTGATTTAGTGTTGGTTCGTCTTATTTTCATCATTTTGATTACTAGAACTAACAAGTAGCTCAGCATTTTCAGAGAGTAATGTGAAACTGAAATTTAAATTTAAAAAGTTCGGATTTACGACGCTTCGAGAATTGATGTTCTCACCAGTTTCCTGTTGAGGGAAATTTCGGGACTGAGAGAGAGAGAGAGGGGGGCGGTGTTTAACCATTCGTGAGAAGCAACGCATCAGCAGTAACCTCATGGATTTAGTTGCGTCTTCTGTCAGCATGCGTCCAATGGAAGTCATTCCCGCAACCAGTCTCAAATCCGAGTTACAGTTTACAAATGGTACCAAGCACTTCAGGATTATAATCTTGTATGACGTTATACTTTGGTATAATGCATTCATGTTAAATTAATTTCTTTGCAGTCTTCATTATTAATGTAATCCTTTAATAAAATGTTGCCACAGGCCAAAGATGGTCAATGCACAGCATGTCGAACGCATTTTTGGTTAGAGTTGGATTTTTATATTTTTAAAATAGTATTTCCGGGGCTGTCCTGGTATATATCATCAGTCAAGGACGCATTTATTAATGCAATCAAGTGATCTGATGAGAGCTATGCGCCCCCAACATATTGGATAAAGCCTGGATATTACCTCATCAATGACGGACTGGGTTGCAGTCAAGTGCACGATGGGGAACCTCCAGCTTAAGGTCGGTTCCGATCCACCAGTAACTCGGTAAAGGTACATAGCAAAATTTCCAGAGTTACCGGCTCAGGGATCGAACCTCGGACCTCTAAGGTGAAGTCCGAGCGTCTTACCAACTTAGCCACCGAGGCTTTTGAAAATCCTTTATTATTATTATTACTAAGTAGTAGTAGTAGTAGTAGTAGTAAATAAAAAATAAGGAATTTAAATTTCTTGTCTATTAAGATGGATTCAGTCCAGCATTTCGAAGGCATTTTTGTAAAAGTTAGTTTTTTGAATACCCTGAACGGTACTATCAAGTATTGTCGACAAAAAGTGATATTTTGGATATCTGATAATTAATAACGCTGGATTACGATAAATTGAATGTAACAACTATGTTAGTGAGCCAGGCAATATATACACCAGGGTTAGTAGAAGATACAATAATTGTACAATCTAACTAGATAGACCAGTATATGATACGAAAGAGTAGGCTGAAGATACAACAATGGAACAGTCAAACTACGTGGACCAGTATATCAACTAAAATACAACATCTTCTGATCAAGTTCGTACCTGGTCAGCTGGTATTGACGCCAACTAATTATACAACATCGTTGGAAGAAGATACAACAATGGAACAGACCAAGTGCATGGACCAGTATACCAATAGGATACAACATCTTCTAATTAAATTTTAACCTTGTCAGAAGCAAATAACATTATCTAATTATAAAACAGGTTGGTCGAAGATGCAACAGTAAAACAATATAAGCAGATAAATCAGTATACCAAAATCAGAAAACATGATAAGTAGAAGATACGAGAACGAAAACTATGTAGACCAAACTAGCATCAAGATCCAAAATCTTCTAATTGTATTCTTACACGCTCAGCATCTATTGACGTCAATAAGTCATACAACATGGTTGTAAGAAGATACAAAAATGGAGCAGTCTATCTATATAGTCGAACCTCCCTAATTCGACAGCAAGGGACCGGGTGAAAAGTTCGAATTAGAGAGGTGTTCGAATTATGGAGGTAGCGTATATATTCTGGTGCATCAATGATTGTTAATTAATAATAAATATA
>JAAAKG020215646.1:0-22122 GCA_010014905.2 Druon quercuslanigerum
AATAACATTGCCGAAAAATAAAATTGAACGATTGAAAAATCTCGAAACATAAAATTTTTAAATTTAATAATTGCCGAACAATAAAATTGCCGAAAAATGAAATTACCGAATTGGAAAATTCCCGAATATTAAAATTCGGGGGGGGGGCTGAAAAATCCCGAAAAATAAAATTCTCGAATCTGAAAATGCCCAAACAACAATATCAACGAATAATAATATTGCAGAAAACAAAAAACACCGAATTGGAAAACTCACGAATAATAAAACACCCAAACACCAAAAACTCCAAATTATAAAACCCGCGACGATGCAAAACTCCCAGATTGAAAAATGCCCGAATACCAAAACCCACGAATAATAACATTGCGGAAAAACAAAATGGAACGATTGAAAAATCTCGAAACATAAAACAATATCTGATAATATGTGGTAAATTATTAGATAAAGAAATTTTAATTCATTTAATCCCTATAAAACACAAAAATAAACTCTTTAGCACTATATTTATGAACTTCCCAAAAACAAACGAAAATAAAAGTGCTTAGAACAAAAATGTAACTCAGTTGCCCGTATGGAAAAATTTTCTAGCGCTGGCCCGGCCGAGACGAGACTGTCTGGGTTCCAGTCTCGAGGCTGACCAGATGATCTCGTCTAGGCCTGGTCAAAAGTGGAACGTTTTTTTTGCTAGCCGCAGGCCAGACTGTGTGGTTAGCCACCAGTTATGGGCTGGGCAACTACTACTTCTGAGCCGGTCAGCAACTAGTTGGAGGCCGATCAGCGGTGAATGTCTTATTTTCGATCATTTTGGACATACTGTAACTCTTTCGAAGTATATAAAAAGAAATTATCTGATCGAAATTCGAACAATTTTTGGTCTTGGATAGCTGATCAGCGCCAGCCCAAGGCCAGGCCAGGCCTTTCAGAATCAGCTTAGACCGTTTATTATTCTTGGATGGCTGAGCAGCACCAGTCATGGGCTAGATCAAACCTTCAAGACAAGACGATCTGCATGAAGTCAGACCTGGACAAGGCTAGCGCCAGACCTGGCTCAGCTCGAATCTTCCAGACTAGACTGTCTAGATAATGCAAGACCTGAAACTAGACTGCCATGCCATTTTTCCACACGGGTGATTATATGGTAACTTCATATAGGCTTCATTAGGGTGGTCCAAAAATGCATTTCAAATTTTTTTGTCACTCTAGTGGGCAACCCCCCCCCCCTCAAGCTCCTATGTCCAGAGAAAGAAAATCCGTAATTTGTTTTTCAAAATTCGAATATTAACACGTTCCACCGCGCACTTGAAAATCCCATCTAATTAACATGGGGAACTTTGGAATTTTCGAAAAATTGAACTAATGTTCCAGGGTTTCATCGAAACGTACCAAACTTTTTAGGAAATATAACCGTGCTAATAATTTTTATTTCTAATCCACCCTCATCGTCCTTGCAACACCCCAAATATGACACAACAATAAAAAAACTGCATTTTTACGTATTATTGTTACTTTTGAGCAATTCTCGTAATTTTTTTGTACAAATAATTACTAATGGACAATTTGAATATTCACCGTTACTTTTTAGATAATTTTCAACTGTTTAAATAAATTTAAATTATTTAAACAATGATTTATTCCTAAAAAATGTAAAAAATAGTCGGATTTTTTTTATTAAAATGGAATATTTTGCCATTGTTTGCAGTAGTAAGTTTTTCTTAAATCATTATGCAATTATTAAAATAATAATTAATTGTTTATTTACAAAGTTTCTAAAAATTGAGCCAGAGATGTCCACTTCTTTCAAATTGGTAGTCTATGCTACTTTTTGTTGAATAATTACATAATTTTTATGCATTTCTTCTAAAGTTTAAGACATGTCTTTTTGTTAGGCACTTTTTATTTGCTCAGGCAGTTATTTTTCGAATAATGCCAAAATAAGATGGAAACCATCCACACTCATAAAGCAATAATTAATTGTATAAACAATAACATAAAGCTTTTAGCAGAATTTACTACTCCGCGAAATCATTCAATATTATGTTTAACTTAGAAAATACTATTTTAAAAGTATTTTTCGAAAAGTAATTATTTAAGCAAATTATATTTGTTTGAACAATTCAAAAGTGGTTAATGTATTCTTTCTATACACTATACATTCAGAATTATATATGTGTTCTATTTTATTCAATTTTTTTGTTATCAAAAAAACCGATTTAACAAATAAATATTTTTTAAACAAATAGAAATTGATTAAACATTAAATGAAATGTATCAATTTGAAAAGAAAGTAGATATCTCTGGCTTAATTTTTAGACATTTTGAAAATAGAAAATTAATAATTGTTTAAATATAATAATAATGTTAATAATTATAATAATAATATAAGGTTTTTAAAAAAAATTTAATACGCTAAATTTTGACAAACAATTACATTTAAATCAGAAAATACGATTATTTTTTACATTTTTTGTAAATAAATGTTTCAATAAGTTACATTTGTTTTAAAAATTAAAAATTATTGAAAAGGTCATGAGAAATCATAAATTGTAAATTTTTAATTATTTGCGTGAAAGAGACGACGGAAATCGCTAAAAAGTAACAATCATGCGTAAAAAGGATAGTTTTGTTATTTTTGGGTCATATTTGGGCTGCTGCGGGGAGGTTGAGGGTGGGTTGAAAATAAAAATTATTAGTATTGGTTTATTTCATTGATACTCCTCTTCAATCCCTAAAAAGTTTGGCACGTTCCGATGAAACCCTGGAACATTAGTTCAATTTTTCGAAAATTCCAAAGTTCCCCATGTTAATTAGATAGGATTTTGAAGTGACCAGTATTAATATTCAAATTTCGAAGAAAAAAAATGGATTTTCTTTCTCCAGAAATGGAAACTTTTGGGGGAGTGTCTTGCCCTGTAGCAAGTACGCTGTCGTACTTGTTTGTTTTAAATTTCTTCTACCCTTGTTCGAATATTTATCTTTTATCTTTCTTCACTGTGTTATTATAAAATTAAGCTAATTCCCTTTCGGGGTATGCGTGACTCCCTCGGTAAGGAAGGTAGTAATAATGCAAATTTTTGAGTTAGTTTAAAATTTTTAATAATATATTTTTTAATTACCGCGTGACATTCTAAAACTGTACTTCATTCTTCAGGGAAAAAATATTTACAAAAGAGTATATGGAAAACCTTAATCCGTACAACTTTGGGACCTTGAAATGTCACCCTTCCGGTTTCACAGTCAATCATCAAAGCTTCATTTTCCCACAAAACATTCACAAGGTATACATTTCAAACATTAAACGAAAGTTTTAACTTTTTCACACAAAAAAATTATGTAACGATGTTATACGTCATGGAATACATAAATATCTTGAGTGTAGGTTTGTGTCAAGAATTTGCACTTCAGCATAAACTGGATGCCGAGAATTTGCTATGTCCCGAAATCGGACATTAATTTGTTCTCTATCTAAAACTTGTGTGTGTTTTTAATGTTATTTTAAATTCACAAGAAAAAATTATTTTTAAAAATATGTAACTAACTCACAAAGTCCTTTATATTATTATAGTGATTTTTATATCTCTTCTTCCAGTTGCGTTATTCAATTTTAATCCCATGTCAAATAATGTATTATTTTGAAATCCCATGTAATTCTGAATAATCCTGAGTAATGCCTATATTCTTGTGTAATCTCATTTAATCCTTTGTATTCTTATATAATCTTGTGTGATCCCATGTAATATTATGTAATACCTTTTTATCTTGTAAAATGCATTATGTAAACGCATATAATCTTATCTAATTCTATGTTATATTTTGTCATCTGGTGTAATTCTGTGAGTTTATAATTTACTGTACTCGAAAAATTGCATTGGTTAACCCCCCGTTAAGAAACATTTGATATAATAAAGATCGATTTCCGAAACAAAGACATAGAATTTTTAATTTTCAAAATTTTTTATTTTTTTCTATAATACTATAAATTAACTATGGAACAAAAAATATTTAAAATAAACTACAAATATTCGCATAATTCCATTTAAAATTGATTTATATATTTTTCAAGAAATTCATTAAGATAACGAGTTGAAATTTTGGAAATTAAAATAAAAGGCTTTTGGGAAGATTTTCATGGCCCTAAATGTGTATATAATTACAACCCAAATTTTGTCAGAAAAAGTTTTCCTAATTTAAAACTACTGAATAATGAGTTTTCATTGGAAAATTTAAAAAACTCAAATATTTGTTCAGAATGATATTTTCCAGAGAAGTAATATACAAGAAAATTATGACAAATTGACAATGCACTAGAAAACATATAGTCCGCGTAACGTATAACATGCAACTTCTCTCTTAATTTGTTCCATTTCCCTCATTTTTGCATTGTTTTCATTTCCAATTTAAATATTTGCGTGTCTAGTGCAACCAGAGTTCCAACGAACATGCTGCTAATTGCAAAAACGAGCAGGACAAGATCTCGAAGGTGGACTTTCGTCGATAAGGAGATGATTTAAGGTTTGTTCAACACACTGTTCTGCAATTCTAGATCGAGACTGTCGACTCAGAAAATAAATGCGCCACAAGGCTTAATCAAGAAGAACGTTCACTGTATTCCTATAATACCTACCTACCCCACAGAATAATTGTGCTTCAATGCATCATTCCTGTAATAAATGTCACACAACTTCAATGTATCTGATATTTTTTTATTTTATTCCTTCAAGATACGTTTAAAATTGTCCAACAATAATAATTTATGTACTGATAATATTGAAATTTCATTTATTGAATCTTCCAGAAACTTCTATATGTGTGTATAGTTGAACAAATGAGAATGGCAATTGGATAATGATCATAAATGAAATTTTACGGGATGATCAGATACAGTGTTTCACGATAGGTTTTCAAATATAAACTCTTGATGAACTTATGGAAGCATGCGATCCAAGCGAAGGACTGTACAGGGAAGATGTGAAAAATTAAGAATAACTATTTTTCTGAGTGGGAGGAGGGGAAAACTAAATGGTCCTGATCCAGTTTTCTATGTCTCATAAATTTTAAAACTGCTTACTCTTTTACAAAATCACGAAATTTTCGTAAGGAACTTTTAGTATAATTTTCATATGCAAAAATTTTAAAAGCGTGTAACCATTATTTACAATGTTTCAGAGAGGTGAAAACATTTTTTTCATTTTCTGTGTTTTAGAGCGAAACAACCAAATGGTGCTTATGCAGCTGTCATTCTCATATAGTTTTCAATTTTATTTTTTGAGTGCACTCTCAGTTCACTGAAGGATAATTGATTTTTACATATTTCTAATATGTATCGATTTATAGTACCCTTAATTACTTGGATTATTTAAAAACAGAATTTCGAAAAGTTAGTCCTTATGCGGTTGTCAATCTCATCCCTAAAATTATTTTTACATTACATTATAGTTTGATTGACTACATTAAATTAATTTTAAAAAGTTTCTTTAAATTTTTAATTTAATATTACGAAATATTTGTTTGGCTTCAGAAAATATTTTTCAATTTAAGCAAATTATTCACTTGAATCCACTAAATTATTTATGTTTAGTTACAGCAATCAAAAGTTTCACTGGAAATCAACAAAATTCGTGGAACAAAAATTAATACTAAAATCCCTCAGTTTGTAAAAGAAATGAGTAATCTTGAATCCGATCTGAATATCAGAAATATCGTTGTATTTTTAACTCTATCCATGATATATTCGACTATACATTTATAAGTACACATTCTGATATAGTAAGCTACTTCAATATAAAATTTATAAATCTTGACAAGATAAGATAAAATTGAAAAATACTTTTTTTCAACCGCTTATATCATGTTTCGCTGTTTGGTAGAATCTAAAATCTGCCCAGGTCCGTTCTTGATCGGGCCGTGCGTTTCATGCCATTTAGGGCTGCCAGATCGGGGCCCGGTCAGGGTCATGATAACATTTCTACAAGGGTTCGTGCTTTTGAAAATGAATATTCTTTCATCGTTTTAAACTTTTTTGGGCTTAGAAACATGATACAAATGTCATAAGCATGCTTTTGCATAGTTGGCTAATTGAATTTCGCGTTTTTCTGACACACTTAATTGTTTTCATCTCTCACGGTATACTCTTCCAATCATATCCAAATTGATACGCGGATTTTAAACATTTGTATCACACTTGCTTTGTGGTTGAAATGTAATAATGGTAATTTACAATTTTAAATAAACCAAAAAAGTACAAAGTAAATTACCAAAAAATATTTTGTAATTAGAACAAATATATTTAACAATTGTATCCAATTGTTTTCGTCAAAATGAAACTAAATACGCAAAAAAGACCCGTTAAATCTCTGCTACTGAATTCTGTAATAACAAGTACATTAGTAATCTCTAATTAATTTTCAAGTTGATTACAAAGTATGACGATTTTCGAAAACGGAGCTAAGTAATTTTTAAAATGTCCCCTCATGTGAGAGGTTAAAATATAACTTACGATAAATTGATCAGAAATCACTCGACAGAAAATAAAAATACCAGCTAACAAATCAAGCTAAACATTCAGTAAACGCAATACATAAAAGTTTATTAGCTTTTTGAAATAGGCTAAAAAATTCATTTTGTATAAATATAATGAGAACTTTTTAGAGATGTAAGAATTTGTTAGCCTGACATAAGTGGCATTTGTTAAATTTATACTTTTTTGAATTGGAAAACTTAAGGACATTAATTCCTGGACTTAAAAGAGCCTAATGGAACCTCTAAAAAAGATTTAAATACAATAAAAATCATAAAAATATTTTCTAAAAATAATTTCTAATGTACCCTCTATTTGCGAGCATAAATCAAAATTAAAAATTAGGACCTGTTCAGTGACTGGGGCATGTGATCGATTATAGAGATTCGCAATGCATATGGTTGAATAGCGTATAAACAAAGACGAGAACTCTAGTCAGAGAGGTTCATAAAAGGTTGCCATCTCATAAATAATTAATCGAAACTATCCATTAATGATATTACTGACTCTGTTTCCTTGTGCATTCATAATATACTTAATACTTGAAATTTGAAAATAAATTATGATTTTCTACAGCGATAGGTGTTATTATGGTCTTATTTTTATTAAAGATTTCACTCCTAATTAAGTGTCAGTTACTAGGTCTGATGGTTTTGTTTTATAAATTATCCTATTTTAAGATATCAGTCTGATTCAAGAATGTTTTCTTAACCAGATTCATTACTGATTTTAGGTTAATTTCAGGTATTATGTAAAAGTAGTGACCTAATTAATGAGATTATATTCCAGAGAATACTTATATGAATATTTTTTTTCTTAAATATAGGCTCAAGACGTTGAAAATAATGTAATTTTTTCAGTTTTGCAGATTTATAATTTTTAAATTCCAATCAGACTTCTTTGACACGCAAGAACTTCACAAATATTTCAACAGGTTATTTAATTTATGTGTGTATTTCAAGTCTTATCTTATTAGATTTTATGTGTGATACTTATAATGCATATTCCTACAGTTTATAAAACTAAATTGATTAACTTTGTTCATATAATAAAAAATTTTATAGTCAGAATTCATATTCTTTAAAGACAATTTTTTAATTGAATACATTCGTTGAAAGAGGATTTTTTTAAAGTTTCAGAAATACCTAATTGGAAGTTTTTCATGGTAGGCATGAAGTTTCATGACAGCATGAAATTGAAGTCTTATGTACTCAACATAAAAAAGTAATGAAATTCTCTCTTACTAAAAGTAATATTGGTTTATATATGAGAAAGAAGGTTAAGAATCACTGAAACTGCTTATATAGTAATAAATTTAACTGTGATATTTTATTTTGTCAATTAATAAATTTAAACAATTCTAGGCTGTATAAAATATTATAATATGTAATGTATGATTATATTTCATTCTTTGCAAAATGTTTAACTTCCGGGCACCGTTTTCGGTCGCAAATAATAATCCTAAATTAATACTTCAAAACAGTTTTTCTCCAAGTAGACTATCAATAGCCAACAACACATTTTTATTTAATGTATTCAAGTTTTTAAAACCTATAGATAATTTTAATTTGTCTTCGAACAATTTTACCATCGCTAAAAACAACCAAATTTGTTTTCTTTACCACTGCCCCAACCATTCATCAAAAGGTTTTAAAAAATGAGAGGTATATTCTGAGATTCGTAAAGTTTTTCGCGGCGAGAAATTTCTAATAAACTTTCGCTGAATTTGAATGAATATCTAAATAAATTACACTCTCAAAATAATTTAATTAAACTATAAATAAAAAGCCTGTACTTAAATTATTATATACAATTGATCATTTCGTATTTAAATGTTATAGCACAAGTGGTCATGTACGTCTTTTGTTTACTTTTCCTATTTTACTTATCGCATTACTAACCTACAAATTTTTCACCCGTAAATATTAAAGATCAAAATGAGTTACTACTGAACTGAATTTTAGATTTTTAGTACAAGCCACTTGATTCTAATTTTCTTCATGAAACAATCGGAATTTATAATCAAACTCTAAAACTGACTTGTTTGTTAAAATACAATTCTTCATAATTAGTAAATTAATTAAATAGCAAATAATTAAAAAAGCAAAATACTTACAATTAAACTGAGACTTTCATGAACCACAAGTGGATCCCAGCCTTGGAACACCACACCGAAATTTTTTTGACAGGTGTCAGTAGGGCACAGCGTTGTCCTCATTGTCCAATTTTAGCCTTCGTCTTGGAACATTCGCCCCCTCGAATCTGGCACGACGGCATTGCAATTGGTACATAGAATTTATTTCACTTTAATATTAAGGGATTCTATCGTCCCCTTCATTTTGATATCGCGCAAAAATTAAGCTAAAAGGAAAAGCTTGCAAATTATTTAACCGATCGCGAAAAATGCACTGCTTTGTCACGAACGTGGTGGGTCTCGTCCGCTTTCTGTATTTAGTAGGTTGCGGTATCAGAGGGTGTCGAGGGCGTCGCGACGGTCGCCATCAGTGCAGCGCATTCTCCGTAGGGGATGATCGATCGAAGCACCCTCTGTTCTGCAGTGAAAGCCATGGTTTCATTCTGAAACCGACTGAGTCACGAGAGACTTTCTAGTTTCATCTTTCATAATTTATTTATTTTTTTAAATTAAGGCAATGTACCAATTACCCGGTTTCTTCTTTACCGACATTGCTTCGTGATAACTCACATTCACTGTTAGAAAAAATGGTCGTTAACATCATATACAAAATTTTCAAATGACTTTACACATATGTAAATTTAAATTAAACAATCGTGTATATCAAATGATATATAAATTCAATAAAGTTTGTAAATTATTTCAAATTATACATTTTGCAAGATATATTAAAAGTATGTTAATTTTACAAACATTTTCCACAGTTCCGCTTTTGGCGTTTTTGAAGAAAGTATATTTTTTATTTCAATGATGATTCAATGAAAAGTTGAGAGAAAAATTATTCTTTGAAAAAATGCCTCTAAAATATTCCCCATAATAATTTTTGATCTAACTTGGTTTCTTAAAATCTGGATTTTTTTATTTTAAGATGTAAAAATTCGTCTTTCACTGTCCTATACTAGATGTAAATTTAAAAAAGATAAATATTACTAATCGATTTTTATGAATGTATTTTCACATTTGTCCGAAGTTTCACACAAGTCGTAATTCTCAATCAAATTTTATATTCCCAAAAATAATTTTGGGGGTAAAGTTAGAAATGTAGGACCAAACAAACGTGCCTTAGTGCATTTTACTTTTTTTTCCAAAATTTTCACCTTGATATCTCATTTTGTATCAATGTGAGATGTTGAGAAACAAATATCTTTGAGGTATAGGAATCGGGTATGACATGTCCTGACAGATAAAAAATTTATTTAATATTAAATAATTATAGAATTAAACACACCATTGTTTTTTTAATTAAACAAAATAAAAGTATTTCACTCTGGAAGCACGATATTAATTAAACTTTATACTAATGCGCATCTTTCCCGCGTTATTTGTGGAGAAATGGACTAATTACAATTCCTTTTTTTATTGAGGAACTACCATTTAAAATGTGAAGAAACATGAACTTGGTGAAATGATTGTCAGTTTTTAGCCTCAATAAAGATAAACCTTAGTCTATGAGAAAGGAAATTTATTTCAAGTCTGTGAGAAAGCAAAATTCTCATAAAATGTTATATATATTATATTTATTATAATAGCGGAGCCATAAAATGTTTTAAGTGTGCTTTTTGAGGCTAAAAAATCCATGTCTGAGATACATGTCAGAGTAAAAGGCTTGGTGGGTGGAATTTTCGATATCATTTTTTTAAAATTTTATATTATGAAACTTTAATTCTCGAATTGAATCTTTATCTCGTTTTATTGAAACTGTATTGCTTTTCAAAAAGAAGGCAAAGAGGTTGAATAAGAACATTATTAGAAATTACAAAAAAATGTAAAACCCATTAATTAAAAACAACGAAAGGACAAACACAAAACTTTTGTAGACAATTTTTATTGACTCTTTCGTTTGTAATTTTTTAAATCCTTATTAAGCCTTTATAACTCGCGGACACTGTATCCTCGTGGTAAATTTAATTCCTTATGCGTTACCAGAAAATATTTTTTATTAATATTAATTAGATTTAGGTCAATAATGCCTTGCCCTACCTGCCCCTGTATTGTTCGAATTTCATATTTCACTAACACTGAACCAATTTTATGAATATTTCACGACCGACGTATTTGCGCCAAATGTAAACATATTATGAAATTATTCTTTCGGTGATGTATTGATATTTTTATCAGCTAACAGCAACACACCTTTCTTTACCGTAAATATTCCTGGATCTATAAGAGTTCAATTTAGATTAGTTCCACATAGACACTATCTTCTTAGAAATGTTTTCCATTTGATTAAATTTGCATTAAATAGATAAAAAAACATATTGTTTTTTTATTTAACGAATAATATTTTGATTTATTTATTTAATAATAGAACCACGTGAAAAAATATCACAACATTATGATAATTTATTAAACGAGAACTGCTCTCATGTTTCCTATATAACTAAAAATTTCCGAATCTTTAAAAAAAATGTATTCTTTGTTAAATTCATTCTAAGGCTCTAAAGAAATTCGGGAGAATTTAGCACATGCAGTTTTTATAAGTTACCAAACCTTTTCTCTGAAATTTATCTTCAAAATTGGCCAAACACCCTTTAGAAGCGTGCTTTATCTTGACGAAAAAAACACTGACATGTTTTATATTCGCCTTAAGGAAGCTAAACCAAAACTCCCTTAAAGATTGTGGGGATCGTTATTTTTAATTCATGATACTATTCGTCAGTATTTACCCCTATTTAATTACGAACGTGCGTCACCATACATTAATGAATGTTAAAAAACCGCACTATTCTTAAAATTGGAATTTTTTCATAGTATTCTCATTATTAAAAAAACAGAAGCTTCCGAAACCTTTACAATTTTTAGTTTCAATAAATAATACCATCTTATTATATCTCTTCGTTCTTTACGCCTCAAAAATTCCTCCAAAAAATTGGGCAGCATAATTTCCGCAGAATTTCTCTAAGAAGGCAATATTTTTGCAGATTTTCTCTCTCAGAGGATTCAAGAATAAACAATTGAAACAATATTTTTCTATAAATATTTATTAAACAGTCTTAAACAAAATAATTCTAAATGAACACAATTTCAGTGATAACAATTATACTTACAATTATACGGCAGGAAATTACCATGCCGTTCGGCTATTAATTACTATTTACAAACTGATGCTTAAATAACTGCAGACGAATGATCGATGCTTTCTGCAAACGCATTGCGGAATATTTTGATAAGGAAAATTTTTTTTTTTAAGAACAATGAATTTCTTTTCATGTAAATCTATTTTGAACAGGATCTTATTAAAATTTAATGCTGCTTGCTCATTTTTGTAATGGAGTATACTTTTTTTGGTGCAAAAGTTTTTTTTAAAGTGTGAATGCAAGGTCTCTCAAATCACGTATTCAGTCATGATCCACATTTACTCGTGAACGCCTTCTATTAATACAAGGCGTTCACGAGTTTTTTGATTTACTTGCAGGTCAAAATATAGTAGTCAAATAACAAAAATGCGGGAAAATAAGTTTTTTAAGTCCATTTTCCGTACACTCGACTAATCAAAACTAAGCTTCTAGGCGAAAGGCTAGTTTCTGCACAAAAAAATGAGAACTTGAAACAAATTTCGAGAGGAGGGAGGACTCTTCGATTTGTTTGATGAAGTATACAATGTGGTGACTCTCTCTTTCTGAATGATATGGACACATGTTTATATAAATACACAGAAAAAAAACAATTATCGATTTTTATTTAAAAAAAAGTTTTACACTGCAATATCAAATCTTTCGCTAAGGATGGTATTGTCCCCTGAAAAAAAGAAAAAATGTTTATATCTTGTTTGCTAACCAATTATTGATATTTTGGTTATGAATTTGTCTCGAGAGAAACATTCAATATGCATACATACTAAGTGAATATTGTAATGTAATTGATTTTGGTTTATTCATCTTGTTCATTTAACCAATTATTTTGTTGATCTCAGCGAAGCTTTAATATTTTACAAAAGGTTTACGTTAAATTTATCGAATTATGTATATTTGATTAAATCAATAAAGTATTTTGTTGCCTGTATTTGTAGTAACCATATGCTATAGTTGAACAAACGAAAATTTTGTTAATTCAATTAAATATTTTTCCGACTGTATTATTTTTTTGATAAAATTCAGAATTCAATTTCCTTCTGTGCTTGACACTTTTTCAAAGGACAAAATAAATCGGTAGTATGGAAATGTGCAAATAAAATATGATCCTTTCAATCATTTGTTGTAAGAGACATATTGTATTTTGTAAGAGGACAAAATGCACTTTGAAAAATGAAGCATCCATGAGTATAAGTTGAATATAAGTATAAGTCTATCTATATCTATCATATATAAGAGATACACAATTTCAAAGAAGATTTACATAATGCAAGCAACTTTTTTTTCTTAGAGTTATTCAAGATATTTGTCACTGCGTGAACCAGCAGTTCTTGGAATGATTAAATCAGTCGGTTCTAAATAGGCGTTCTTGTGGATTATTAATTTTATTTGCTTTGACCCTAAAAGCATAATTATCCTGCAGATTCCATAACTTGACAATAGAATATAAAATAACAAAAAATCAATAGAATAAAAATCCAGTCAAGAAATTCGTATTTATTTAAATTCTCAATCAATTTATTACGTTAAGATAATATTGAGCACTCAAATTTGACATTAAGTCCTGGGAAAGGGATTGGGAATTGATTCAGGGAAGCATATGAAATTTACTTTATTGCCTTGCTGCGATTCCTGTTGAAGAAATGAGGTTAGAAACTACTGTTTCCGGAAGGGAAAAATATTCCGGAAAAGAAAATTAAGCCTTAAATGGTAACGCTGGGTCACTCATGCCACACCAAAAGCTTCTCCCACGGCTAGCTTGGAGAGAAGGGTGGGCGGGGGGCAGGCCCAGACCATACCCTCAATAATTGTACATTATAATATAAGGTTATAAGCTTCCCAAATGCCATCACTTTAGCCCGTAAACAGTATTAGTAGGAGACAGTCGAAATTTCAAAAAGGAATGAGTGACCCAGTCTTACCATTAACGTTGATGAAAAGTGTAAGGTGATTGCGAATTGTAATTTGGCCTTGGAATTGCTATCATTTTTTATATTTACATTACTTTCAGTGTTGAGTGAATTTGAAAGTTTTATTTCGTTTTAATTAATTAAGTCGATTAAAAAATGAGCCAATGTTTATTTTATTGGAAATTGTACCTCTTTATATTCTGTGAAAAAACTTTATTTTCATGCTCAAAACTTAAGTTTATTTTATTCATGCAGTATCTCAATTTTTTAACAAATGATCAAATCGGCAATATAGTGATTGATCCTTATGTTAGGATAGTTGATGAGATTTTATGAATTTTGCCATCACAAAATGGCAAAAGAGAAAATTAAAATGCGGCAATATATGCCAGAAGAGAATACGAAAAGTTCAACATTTTGAAGAAAATCCGCTTGAAAGAAAATCATGATAGAGAAAATCTAATTATTTTCGTGGCTACGAAAGCCACTTATGCATAAAAAGTCAGGTTGCAACTTTCTTCATAGCGTTGGGTATTACTTTTTCATGCTCTCTCTCTCTCTCTCTCTCTCTCTCTCTCTCTCTCTCTCTCTCTCTCCAAGCTCTAAGAGGCTAATTGAATAAAATGATTATGGGAGTTTAACGAAAGACGAAATTTGATAATTTACCTGAAAATATCTGACCCAAACTCCCTGACGTCCTGAAAAGGGCGGCTGTTTCCGGGTCGTAAGACGTGAGTGTTTTTCTAGGCTCTTCGCACCAATTCCACAAAATGAGCTTCTGCTGCCTGGCCACCATGTCCATGTGTAGGAGTGTTAAATTCTTGGCGACGGTGGCGTCGATCCTCGTTACGTTTCTGCCATCCAACACTACCGGAGTGGTCTCCTTTCTTCCGTCGCACCTATAAAAGGGTTTGCACAGTGCACAGTGTACAACCATTAGACGTACATGTCAGCTCCGTAATTTCGCAAAGTGGACTTATGAAAGGTATAAAAAAAGTTATTTCCAGACGGGGACATTTCAAAGGATTGCCCATTCACTTCCATGTCTCGTGCTAGTCTGATTTAAGATTTATTATTTACGAGAAAGCCTCAGATGAAATGCCATGTTTCTCATACGGGTGTAGAAAAATATTAATCAGTCTTAGGCAAAGCATTAAGAATTTCGGAAAGTAGGCAGTTCCACATGAGTTTAAAGTTTGCTGTCTACAAGTAACTACTGTACACGATGTTTTTCGTAACCAATGCAAGGAATTTTCGATTTAAGAAAAAGAAATTTCTAGACATTTGGAAATTTATGGCAAAATCACAAATATACCGAAAGTTTTCGGAAGTTTTTGACGTTTTCGAATATCAGAAATTACAAGACATTTTTTTAATTTTTGATCAATTTCGAAATAAGCAAAAATTTCAAGTATACACAAATTTCCCAAATTTTCGGAAATTTATGGTAATTTATCGATAATTTATTGTAATTAATTAGTCATTTGTGGTAACGCCTCACATCCAGTTGGTCCAATTACTATTCACTACGCCCAATCAATCTGTTAAGTGTCAACTCATAATGAAGATTTCAGTAGTCCTTGAAAATAATTTTGAACTTAAAACTTCCTAAACGCCATAACTAGTGCAGACTTTTCCGCATTCAGCTCTAACCTATTCTTATCCAGGCATCTTCTAAACCTCTTCATTGCTCTTTGCTAGCAGCTCTATGTCATCTGAATACGTGAGTAACCATATCATGACCCCTCCTACACAAACTCTTCCTACCACTCCGGCTGCTAGCTTACTTTCCATATCCGCGATTAAAATCGCAAAAGGCGTTGAGCTAAGCATACACCCTTGCCTCAAACCCCTATTCATCGAAAAATCCTCAAAATTCTCTCACCCAATCTTTCGTCTCTGTTTCTCTATTTCCTCATCATTTAACTCTGCATTTAACTCCTCCATCAATGCCTGGCTATCTCACTTGTTCTTCTATGCCCATCATCTCTCTTCCGTTTAAAATCGTATCCTGCACTATCTCATCCCATCCAATCCTATCATATCCTATTCCAACCTATCCTGTCCCATCCTATCTCATCGTATCCCAACCTATTGTATCTTATCTGCTATTGTCCAATCCGATCCAATCACATTATACCTGATTCTCTTCTATCTTATCCTGTATTATTATACCTTATTAAATCCTTTCAATCCAATCCGATCCTATCCTATTATGTATCATATCCTACCCCATGTTCTGGACATATTTTCCTACCAGATCATATCCAACACTACACTATTTGTGTCCAGAATTACGAAATAATTTTGTGATTGTGGAAAAAAACTCAAAACGGTTTCAACCAGTTTCCAATAAATTTCTCAACATGAAAGATATTCTGTGACTCACAGAAATGATTCGAGTCACATATTTTTTCAAGGAAATTGCCACATCCGCTAAGCGAATCCTTCCGAATTTCCTGTTGCTGTTATCTATATTGCGTAAATCAACCGCAGTATATTGTGAGTCATGTCCCTGGCTAGTGGTTTGCACTAATAAAATAGTAGACAAACCTGACAGGAGTTTATCACGGTCACGTGAAGGTTAAAACTACGAAAAGGAATTTTGTAAATTCAATTTTTTTTAATTTTTGAAATTTAGAATCTAACTAAAAAAAGTTTAAAATATGAAGGTGGCCTGTTTCCAAATTATTTTTCACCTGATAAAGGAACTAAAAAATTTGTCATTATTAACTTAGATTTTTTTACGAATTTCGAAGTAAATCGTTCAAACCTTTTGCAAAATCTTCTATGCGATCCAAAAATAAAATAACAAGCAGACTATCAATGGCCGTTTGCAAACGGTATTCGCAAATAAACCCACAAGACCTACCCTGAAGGGTTTGGAACATACGGGATATGTCCTGGAAAAGGGGAGACAGTATGACCGAAAGACTCCCTCCCCATTTCTAGGTCTCCCTTTTCAATTAAAATAACGAAATTTGTATAAACATTTCTAATATCTTGATTTAACCAAATTTGTTAAAGATATTATAACTTAAGTATTAATTATGTAAATGTGTCACTCAACTATTAAATGTTTGCATTACTTAACAATAATTTTTATTAATTTCGGTTCGATCGTTCACTTGTTTTGGAAATGATTTGGAAAAATTGTAAAATCTCACTTACATTAATAGATATTCTAACAAAAAGTTATATGATAAAACAACGAAGAAAAATAAACCTCGAGCTTGAAAACTAAATTAACGAAGAACATACATTGTTTAAGTATTTTTGTAAATAAATATAAGAAAGCTGCATAATTTAAAATATATTGATTGCTTCATGCAATATGGAATCAAGTTCAGGTCATTAAGTATGACACTGCACACACATTTTGTCATAAGGACAATCGCAGAATTTTGCCGGGATCGGGTGCTAATTTGAAAAATTTCACCCGATCCCAGCGAAATCGCTGTAAAATTTTAGCCATAACCACGTCTCATGACCGTGAGATAGGTGGTCACAGTCTGTAACGGAATCAATACGACGAACCGGCAAAAGTCTCGCGCACCCTGAGGACACGGAGCGACCCAAGGACGACCGCCTTCTGCATTTTCCCGCAAGTTTTTTAGCATATTGTTCACACGAAGGGATGTTTTTCAGGCTATTAACCAGTAAAAGCTTGGCACCTTCAAGAGCGATGATGATAAGGACGATTCATTTAACAGAATATTTCGGGTACAATATCGCTACTCTCTTACAAGGTCTCTATACCTCTCTTTCTTTTCATTCTCCTTCGCTATGATGTTTTTGTCAGCTGGTGCCAAAAATTCGATAACAAACATGGGTCGCTTCTCGAAGTCAAGGAGAACTATGTCAGGCCTCGAGTGTGCAACAGAAAGAATTGTCAAGAATAGAAAGTTCCAGTATATGCGGCACTTCTCATTCTCGACCATTGACTCTATTTCCCTAGAAGCGTTTAGTAGAGCGATATTAAGGTTAATACCGTAATAGTGACAAATATGGTGATAAAGAACTTTTAGTGCCGCATTGTGCATTTGGATGTAGGTCGTTCCCGCATGAGTTGGACAACTAGATAGTATGTGTCCTAGATGCTCGGGATGTGCATAGCACGCCCTGCAGCTATCATCGGGAATTTCTTCGCTCCAAATGTAGCGAAGATATGTTAAGGTGGAAATAATCCCGAAATAAGCTCGACTTCAATACGCGTATTTTATGGAAAGCCAAAGTTAGCTCACGTCCTGTCATCGAGGAGCTGTTCCCGGAAGTTTTTCTCCTGTGCTTCTGAATCCGGGCTTTGAGGAGTGAGTACTGGAGATAGATAAGATTTGATGCATTCTGCTCACTCCTGATACTGAAGATAATTCCAAGTGTTTCAGCAGCCTCCTCCACTGCTTTGTACAGAAACGCTCCATTGCCCTTCATGCTTCCTGACCATTTTAAGAAGAGAATCTTTTCCATTTGCGACTCTATGTGCTGTACCCAAAATAATCCTGTTGTGAAGACATTCAATATTCAATATTCTGCGACCACCTTGACTGCGTGAGATGTAGAGTCGCGGAACAGAAGACATAAGATGCATGCTTTTGTTTATGTGCATAACCTATCGTGTCCCGTTATCAAAGAATATGAGCTCGTTCTTCGTCCATGGAACCACTCCAAATGAATAGAGTACTACCGGGACGGCAAGCATATTCGTTATAGATACTTTGTTCCTCACCGACAGCTCGGAAGACCAAATCTGCCGGATTAGCCGTTTATATCTGCTTTGACGAGTATCCCTTATAGATTTCACATCCTGAATGCGGCTCTGTGGCACGAAAAGGTGTCGTATAGCGCTTCTATCAACGAGCTCAGGGTCTTGAGAGATGCCATTAAGTTTTCCTAGCTTCAAATAAACCTTGGCGCATTTGTCTAACCCAAATTCCATTCCTATTTCCTTAGTGTGTTACTCTTTATTTCGAGCATAAATCTTAAGATCATCCATGTACCATACATGGGTGACCTTGTGCTTTTGATTTGCAGGTTTGCGGCAAAGATATCCCTGGGAATGGCGAAGTGCTAAAGATAATGGCAATAATGCGAGGCAAAAGAGGAGTGGGCTCATGGAGTCGCCCTGAAAGACACCTCTTTGGAAAGAGACCTTGTTAGTTGTCAAACGATTTTTGACAGATGATAAGTTTATGGGAGGTCAAATCGAAAGCTTTTCGGTAATCAATCCAGGCCATCGATAGGTCACGCTGGTAGGATGCTGCATCTGCAGGTTCTCCCGACATCCTGCTACAACTTTCTTTGAGCCGCGTTGTTGATACATTTCTTGCGACACAGGTCCGATTGCCCGAACAATCCTCTCACTTAGGAAAGCTGTAAATATCTTATACAGCGTGCTCAGACAAGTCTTTTGGTCTTATGATCAACCGTTGGTTTTGTTTTACGGTTCGAATCAGCCAAAGCTCTCGCTGCAGTATACACACAACAATTGATAGTCCAGAATTCGGAGTCTTCGTAAAATTGTCCGCGAAGCTCTTCATCTTTTTCAGCCAGATCTTTAGGCTTGGGAGAAACGTGGGTGTTGTTGTTTCTCCGGGTCATGAAGCATCGCTCTTACTCTATCGGATGCCTGCCCACGGTTAGTCTTGTCACCTTTCTTTCTCTGCTGCTGGCTTTTTCTGGATTTGCTAGAGTAGGCGCTCCTCTTACATAGCCCCTTCTTTAAAATACTTCGGCATGGTTTCACAGACGTCGATGCGAAATGTAAGAAAGGTCTGGGTGTTTCTCACACCACAGAACATGCCGTCTTGCCATTTAATGCTCTCGTTCAAGGGTTAAACTCGCATCGCAGCATTCTAGCAAGTCGTGATTTTGTCGCTTTGTCCACCTGAAAGCATCACGATTTCACCAGTCCATTGCATTGAATCTATCTTCATTGGATCCTCCAGCTCTAGAGTGGTCGGCATTGTTGACCGACCCATTGTCGAGAGCCCTACGCATTCTATTGTTTTGCACCGTACTTACTTCAACTATCTTTGGCGTTATTATTTCTGTTTCCACGAGAAGCTAGGGAAAACGGTTCGTCGATCCTTGTAGAGCCCCGCATACAAGGATAAGGCTGCGTACTATGAGAGTCACCGTTCTAGACACCTCACCCAGGTGCCATTCAGCTTTCGACACGGTTTTCACACCTTCGCTAGGGGGTTAATTCCTTCGGGACCACTCCTGGACAATTGTTCGCGACTGCCTATTAATTTTTTTTGTAACCATATTTAGCAGATACTGATGGTACATGTGCAGAAATCATCAGCTATCTTCCCGGCTCCAGGCTTGGGCCAGGCCGGGGGTACCAAGACTGGCTCTAGCTTGTATTTATCAATGGATTATCATGTGCATTATGATTTTATTTCAAACAGTCAGTACAGTTTTATATTTGCGATAGCGTGTAGTAAACACATTTTAGTAGCAGATCGCTCGCACAGAGTACACATTTTTATTTTTTCGATCCTTTCTCTTCATTTATGTGGTTTTACTTAGAATTTGAATTTACCGCGCTAGACCTGATTCTTGCTGATTAGTGTTCGCCCATACAAGGGTTAGACTCAAGTACAAAAGGAAACTTAACAAAATTAAAAATATATTATTTTCATAAATTACGACGCAAACAAATTGAAAACAGACAAGATACAATGTTTTTAAATAATTTCTAGTTGTATTTCAAAAAAAGGCTACGTCTTATTCAAAAAATTAGCTGGCAAAAAAGATAGGTATGAAAAAATTTTTCTGAATACCTTATAAAGCCGAAGACATTTCTATTTGAGTATTGCCAACATTGCATTCGAGATGACGTCGCCATCTTCTACGATGGAATAGCGTTTTTTTCTGGCATAAATTGAAGGTTAAAATGTATATTTCCTATTAAAAAATTTAACTATTTTGTTTTTAAGTGTTCTAGTCCAAACGTGCTGCATGCAAATAAATATTCCTTAATTTTGTTGGATTTGTAAAGACGTAAGTGAACATTATATACGTTTGTATTTTTCAGAAAATAATCTCACTTTCATTACGCACCAATCTAGTATGCACACTATAGAAAGCAATCAATTGCAA
The DNA here is from genome assembly GCA_010014905.2 of Druon quercuslanigerum. Taxonomy (NCBI): domain Eukaryota; kingdom Metazoa; phylum Arthropoda; class Insecta; order Hymenoptera; family Cynipidae; genus Druon; species Druon quercuslanigerum. The sequence goes on from JAAAKG020215646.1 coordinate 20,797, forward strand.
TGACAAGATTAAACGTTTTATTTGAAAATTCGTTTATTTTGATTAAACATTAATGTTTCCTCTGAAAATTTAATTATTCCATTTTAAGTTTAAAAATTATCGTTTATAAAGTTAAAATTAAACTATTAGGTAGAAATTCATGTTTTTTGGTTAAAAATTCGTATTTTTTAGTTAAAGTTATAGATTTAACTGTGTATTTGATTGAGAATTCATCTTTATTGATAGAAAACTAACTTGCATTTTAAAAATTCTTCTTTTCCGGCTTAAAAGTTTGATTAAAATTTATTGACTTTTTAGCTCAATAATTTAACTACTTAGTTGAAAATTCATCTCTGCAAATTAAAAATTCAAGTATTTTGTTGCAAGTTTAGTTATTCGATTAAAAATTCCACTATTTTGTTACTTTCATATTTTATTTAAAAAATTCGACTGTTCTGTTTAAAAATGCTCCTAAGGAATTAAAAATTTATCTTTTATCTTAAAAAATTCATCTTTCTTGATAAAAATAACCTTTATTTTCAAAAATTTACATTTACAGATTGAAAATTCTTCTGCAAATTTCTATTATTGGCTTGAAAATCCAACTATTAGGTTCATAATACAACTACTTTTTTCATATCAGTGAAGTATCGGATCCCCGTCACTCTTCAAAGTGTTAGATAATATGTTGACGGTCACAAAATAGTGCGAACGCTTTTATTGTTTTTATAGGTTAATAAGGTACTAATTCTCAGAACACTGTAGCTGAGGGAGAAATTCCTGATTTTAAAAATACCAATTTTGTTAAAAGATTAATTAATTATATAATATCCTTCATTTATAATGCAATATATTTATACTTACTTCCTAAATTGCATTAGAAAATGTTTAAAAAACCAGTCCTATAATAAAATTGCTTGGAAACGATATTGTACTAGGGTCAAACCTGGGCTAGGCTTGGCGATCGAGGCTGCCGTACGAGCCAGGCCCCGGCCAGATTTAGCGTTTCATTCTAGCTTGACCCTTGACCCAGGCTTGATCACCAGACCAGGGCCCTGTACACGGATACAGGGACCCCATATCCACAACCCGAGGACGCGCTCGGTGGCTTTGTCGTAGGCCCTTCGTTTTGATTCTAGAGGAATCAAAACCGAACTGATGAAAAAAAAAAATATATATATATATATATGTAGCTATATATATAGCGATTTCGCTGGGATCGGGTGCAAATTTTGCAATCCTGCGGTTGTCCTTATGACAAATAGTTTAAATATATATATATATATATATATTATTATTATTACACCATTAAGCCGTTTCCCTTTCGGGGTAGGCGTGACTCACTCG